>SKCR01014098.1:0-54376 GCA_019454045.1 Zanthoxylum bungeanum | reverse complement strand
AGATTTCGACGCGGAATTAAACTAGATTTTAATTCGGGCAAACGAGTTAATTTAGAATTAATTCGTTAGCGACGTAAATAATAATTTCGCTAGGCGCAATTATTTATTTAAATTCGATTTAATTAACGTCGCGACGTAAGCTCGGTATTTCGGAAATATCGAACCCGAACGAACGCGTGAGTGCACGTGGGCCCACTTTCATTTGGAAACGTGTGGGGCCCACATGACACATGTCATTCTAATGCTTTGCATGTAGATTGTGTGCATTGCACTCAATGTCATTGCATGGAGTTTGAGTGTTGACACTCTAAGCCATTGCATGTTTGTGTCATAAATTTATTATTAATTTAATAAATATTATGGCATAAATATAAATTGATTTTTGGTAAATCATTTAAAAGATATAACACAATTCAATCTCTCTCAAAAATTCTCTCTTCTTCTCTCACGGCAATGGTGGCCATTCTTCACTGGTTTTGAACCAGTTGGGCGTGACTTTATGGGAGCAAGAGTTGGGTTTCATGGTGAAAACCGCAGTGCTAGCACACTACGAGTCTTGCGAAGGTGGTAGGGAGGTTCGACCATGAGGCGGGACTCATCCGATGGAGTTTGGAGCTTCGTTTTGAGACCCGAAACTGCCAAGACAGTGAGCATGGACTGGTTGCAGTGGCGTGAGCAAGGCAGTACGTTTTTGGCCTTGATTCGTCTTCAAATCGACATAACCGATCAATGTGAGTATTCCGCTACCTCCGTTGATGTACTCACACATTATTTCATGTCTTGATTTGATCTTGGGACCTTAGAAAAACCAACAGGTGTATATGGTCTTCTAACCTGAGACTTGCATCGCTAGTACTTACGACAATCAGTAAACTTGGTTTTGGTGGTCGGGGCTTTAACCGTTTCTGTGTCACATCTTCTGGGTTTATCGAGATCGTAGTGTACTGGGTGTGACGTCAAGATGGAAGTATCACTTCAGACATTGGAGATGATGATCTCGCAGGATACAGAACTAGTACTCTATAAAAGGTTGCAACCGTCGGGACAATATGACCAGGTCAGGATTGTCCGATTTAAGAGACTAGTGTTTTGATGTCCGATATATGTTTCGTACGGGGCAGACACATTTCCAGCCCCAGGCCTAACATGTGATCGTCCGATACTGGATCGATGTACGCAATACTACGGTATACTACGCTTGATAAAGATCTAATATTCCAATTAGAATATTTCTGGAGAATTGGGTAGGCATGGCGCTTTGCTAGAAGCCAGCCTTGTCTTGTAAATCGGTAAAAACGTAGTACGAGGTACGTACGTGTTCGGATTACCGACGACCGTATTTACTACCAACATATCCGGAGATCTCTTGGGTCGATTCCTAAAGATTCACCTATGATATTTGATTCGAACTTTATTAATCTTGGATTAATTACGGAGAAACTTTATCTTGGATAAAATGCCTAATTTAGAGAGAACGATTAATTTGGAATTAATCGATAAAATAATATATTCGATATATTAAACGAAATTAGATTTCGACGCGGAATTAAAATCGAATTTTAATTCGGGCAAACGATTGATTTAGAATTATTTCGTTAGCGACGTGAATAGTGATTTCGCTAGGCATAATCATTTATTTACGTCGCGGCGGAAATTCGTTAATTCGAAATTAGCGAAACCGAGCCCGAAAGTGTTTGCGGACACATTCGTATTTTGAAACGATTGGGGCCCGCAAGTCACATCGCGAAGTCACATCACTTGACATGACTAGTTGATGAATGTCACCAGTCACCTTTATTGAGTGACACATTGTTACTATTCATGAAAGAAGTTGGTGAGGCCATTTAATGGCTTTTTGGAGGGAAAATGTTTTGACTTTTTGGAAAGGTATTTACCAAATATTTGGAAATTATTTTGATAACTTGTTTTTAAAAAAAAAAAAACAAGAAAACAAAAAAAAAAGGGCTTCTCTCCCTCTCTCTCTTGCTCACGCCGTGAGCTTCCAAAGGCAAGAAAATTGAATTTTCTTTTACTCTTTTGCTAGAACATTGAAAGATCAAATGAGGAGATAGGGAAACAACCTTGGAGCTTGGAATACAAAGAGGCTTGGAGCTTCTTCTTCACTTCAACCTTGCCGAAAGTTTGAAGCTTGGAGACTCAAAATTTTTCTTCATCACTTTTCATCACAAGCTTTGTAAGTAGATTCGCCATGCTTCAAGTTTTACATATATAAATCATGTGTTCATTTGCTTATACTTTCTTGGGACTAATATTAGAAACCAACAGATAAACCACTGAAACTTTATTGCAATAATAGTGGTGTAGTTACGAACTCTAAAGAACCAAGAATCCATAAGTGGGGTAAGCATATTGAGAGGAAATATCTTCTCATCAGGGAGATAGTTCAGAGAGGAGATGTCGTTGTCACGCAGATTCCATCCACAGACGACATGGCTGATCCGTTTACAAAGACCTTACCGGCTAAAGTGTTTGAAGGTCACCTAAAAGGTTTAGGAATACATGACATGTCTCATTTGCTCTAGTCCAAGTGGGAGATTGTTGGGATTTATGTCCTAGAGTTTAATGTATTGTAAACGAAATTGATTATTGTAATAATAATAAATGCATTATTCATTTTATCAAAATTGTTTGATTTATATCGCATATTATCCAATAGTCTTGTTTACCTTAATTACTCTTGTACCTTTGGACTTAGTGTATGTTTGACGAACGAGATTATTTAAGTCTGGAGTTAGTAATCCTAATAGTCCATAGAGAAAACAAATATGGTACTTTATTTATGGTTTATCTATAGTTGTGGTCCATTCTATACTTGTATGACGACCTTGATCCGAGATAGTTCATGTAGTGACATGGGAATGGAGGCACCTTGTATGATAAGATCATATAAGACTGGACTCAGATAAATATGAATTTCTTTTAATATCTGTTAACGAAGAAATTCATTTTATCTAACAGATGGTCATATATGGATTCGATCTTAATCCTGAGTGTATTACGAACTCATGCATGATATGCTATGTCCTTTGATTTACTATGGTGAGGTTGGTGTTGCATTTTGGGCCAATAACTACGTATTTTTGGCATATGGTTTGGTATGTGGCTGAGAACGTTTTACATAGATATGGAATTCACTTCTTCTTACGAGAAGCAGATGAATATCTCTTTTAAGAGTTGATTCAGGACTTGAACAATTTGAGCGCTCAACTTTTCTATTGCGAATAGAAATTTTTATATTCATAATTGTTATGAATTAATTATTCATTATAGAATCAATGGTGCCTAAGAGACAAAATATTTAGAGGGGTTTAACGGACTTATGACCCGGCTCTATTTATGAGATATTCGTGAAGGCCTATATCCATATGTAATGACTATATCGATGGACAACGAAGTTGTTCGGTTTATTTAATCCATCCACGGTAACAGGAGTTCAACTTCGAGATTTTAGTGGAATAACGCGGAGTTAATAATTTGTAATATTTGATTAAAGAGTTTAATTAATATTTCAGAATTATTAGAGCTCGGAACCGTAGGTCCATTGGGTCCCCGTGCTAGCTCGATTAACTATAAAAAAACCAAATATAATTAGATTGTCTAATTATATGCTCATAGTATATTTATTTATATATTATTAATGAGATTAATAATATTTATTGTCACAAAAGAAAACTATGTTAAATTGTTTAACTTAATGTTTTCTAGAATTATTTGATTATCAGATAATTAAGTTAGTTATATTTATGAGATAATTGCTACAACATAATTGAAAGTAAGTAAATCATTATTAATATATTGATTTTTATTTACCATTTGAGACAAAACCATATGGCTTACCATGTCATCCAAGCAATTATGTCTATTAGGTGGCTTGGATACACCTAATATTTTTGTCATTAGCTAATGCATTTTATGCTTTGGTATGGCCTCCACATTTATGTGTTTGCCATTGAAAGAAAGCATTGAATACTTAATGACAAAGCTATTGTCTTTAGCTTAACATTTATTATGCTTTGGTATGGCATTCACATTTTTGTGTTGGCCATTACAAGAAAGCATTATATGGTTATGACAAGGTTAGTTGGTTTGTGTAAGAGAATATAATCTCTACCATTTCTCTCACTTCCTAAGGTTAACACTTTGTAGTCATTCACACAATTGTTGTGAGAAAAGAATTGAGAGAAAATAGAGAGAGTTCTAGCATTCACAAGTGTTGTGAAATTCCTAAACCCAAACACCATTGTGACATATTAGTTCTCTAAATAGTTTAGAGATTTGATCTTAGTGAGTGAAGCCCACACTTCGGTTTGTTGGTTTCGAGTCATAGTTAGGTAGATCGAGTAATTGATCCAGGTGTTGGAAACCAAAGGATTTATATTGGCTACTACAACAAAGGGAGAAGGCAAAGAAAATTTTGAAGATCCATACCAGACCCGGTGCCACCATAAGTAACTTCCGCCGCGCAAAAAGGAAACAGTTTCATACACATATCATAAGCAATTCATGTCAGGATCTAATCCTAAATACAAAATGCCAAAGCCAAACATTTCTCGGCGAGTATGCATTACCTATGCTTTAAGCGATGCCAAATTAAAACATATAAGTGAAAAATAGTTACATGTGCTTTAAGCAAAGCCAATATGCGAATGCCTCAAGGTGGAAAATCAATCAAAGTTGAAATGATCAAAAAGCCATTTCATGAAACATTTATTAGTAGATTTTTCATTTTAATACCAGATTTATAAATGAGGATACATGGCACAATATATTTAATAAAATACATTGTTGCTTATTATTAATTTAATAAAATACAAATGGAGAAACCAACAAAAGCTATTGTTGTTTAGTATTAATTTAATACACTTAATTTTGTTAGGTCAATATCATCACTCTAATATATCATGCAACCATTATGACAACCGTGAATTTTTTCTACTGGTAGACCCAAACCTTCAATTAACTTCTTCATGCTATAAAAGTTGTCAGTCATTACATTATCATCTGGAAGCATTTCATGTACAAATTGACAAATATCATCACAACACCTTTCCGAAAAATGCTGTTACGCCTTTCAAATTCAGGACTCTAGCCACCGCCGATAATTGTGAATGCCCATAAGGGTTTCCATGCACGGTATTTTGAGTCTCTTCACTATCATTTTGATTCAAAGTAGGTCCTATAGCATCCAAGACCATTTCTTGAATTACGTTGTTCACTTGGGTATACTCGACTTCTGGACTGTGACTAATATCATGTTCCAAGATATCTCGTTGACGAGTCTCCCAATGTTTATACCATATATAATAGTTTGGTACAAATCCATATTTTGCAAGATGGAGTCTCACAGTATCAGGGTCATAAAAACTTCGATTTTGACACATATGTTAGTTACATGGACACTTAATTTTCATTCCGTCAATAAATGTAGGATGACTTTCTACTAACTGCATAAACTCCTCAATACCCGTAATAAACTCATTCGTCAGATATCCATCTTTTAACCTAGCATCAATCCACTACCGATCTAATCTCATCTTATCTTACACAACGGTAAATGTTATGCTAATAATTGATGAAAATATAAATTGTGACTTTATTTGTAAAAATTATGACATGGTTCATTAAACTCAACACTTGGCATACAATATAATAGACGTAATAGAAAGACAAGATTCTCAACTAACTTCCAAGTTCTATTCTACTGCTTATTTAACATAAATTAGGAAATGTATTATTCTACTGCCTGGCTAATACAGGTGGCAGAATAATCCATTAACTCTTTTACACTTATATGGTCTTAAACTGAAGAGCTTTCATTTTCAATTTTCATCATTTGCTCCAAAATGGGTCTCTCTTTTTTCAAAGCGAAATCAATTTCCATATTGAATGAATCATATATTGTTTTTACTCACTCCAAATTTAGCACATCAATGAATTTTAAGAAAAATCCCGAAGCACCCCCACTCTACCAACAATAGGCAAAAATGATTCTGAAGGGATTGCAGGGTTCCAAGGTGTCCATATACTTGATTAATGTGGATGAGACTGTCAAACCTATTAGAGTTGATGGTCGAACACCACTCAATTTTGTATTTATAAAATAATTTTAGTAATACAATAATTATATTTTTCATTTATTGTTCTTATATGGTATCATTTACTATTGCATTATAATTTAAATTGTTTAAATAAATACATGTTAGTCATGAAAATCTTAGAATAGCTATGTGGTAAAATGTTGTAATTGATATTGAGAAATATCTATATTTAATCTATCATTAAGAGCCATTCAAGGTCGATGGTTTACTTACATAAGTCCGTTAATAAATCTGTGAAACCGTATATATCGAAATTAAAATTTAATGATATATCTCAACGAACAATAAACTTCAAAAACTATTATAAACACGCAAGTATTCATTAGGGAATCAACGATCTCAAAATTTGGTACATTTAAGTGAAATCCAGAAGTACACCCACTCGATAAACAAGAGGTAAAAACTTCACACAATTGACCAAAGTTTCCAATCTTCTTCGCTAAGAGATTGCAGGGTGCCAAAATTTGCAATCCCTGGTTACTGGCACAAGTGTCTGCGTAGAAAGATAACTAAAGTAATGAAAATCCAAAGACCAATACAAATTTTATGAAAAAACATCACATTAACAACAAGCTAATAAGATCTAAAGTCAAGATCTATTGAGACCCAACAAACGAAGTAAAAATTTTATGAGAAACATCACTTAAACAACAGAACCAATACAATTAATTAATAGTAATCTATTGAGCCATGAAATCAGATTATGTAAAGAGATTACCTTGAATTGAACTGAACAGTGCATGTCCCTTTACTGTCTTGTCGAAACTAGGGTTAAGGAATGTAATATAGACGCTGAAGACTGACGCTAAGGATTGGAAGGTTTGTTGTAACAATTGATGAAGTAAAGGAATTAGGGATTTCAACGGAGACTGATGAGTGGTAATTATATCACTATTTTCACTCATTGAACTAATATTTTGTATAGTTTCTTGATTTTAGTGAATATTTTGATGTGTTGTGGTATTTTATACATAAATAAAGTTTCAGGACTCTCTGAAGGTGATTTGGGGCCAAAACAGTGAAAAACGGAAAAAATGGCAAAATCGTCATTTGGCGTGTCGCGACAAGCACGCGCGTCACGACCGCTAACGTGCCCAATCCATGCTAAAATATACTGATTTCACATTTAAAAATCTGAGAAGTTTGATCTTACTAACGTGCGCCAGATCCTGCTAACGTGCGTCGTGCCACGTGTCATCATCATAGCCGATGTGCTAACGTGCGCCCTGCCATTCGTCATCACATACTAACGACAATCACCATCGCCACATGTCATCTACGTGTCATCCACGTGTCAGACATGTGGCATCCACATCAGTCACATGCCGAGTCAACTTGCCATGTGTCAGCCACATCATCATCAGCCAATCACAATGCGCCACGAGTCAACATCACACGGTACCGACAATCCACATAGCCACATGTCTGCCACGCCATCACCGCATCAGTGCCATGTCAGCACAATTATTGACTTAATCAACCAAAATGCCACGTTAGTAGATAAGAATCCAAAGCAGTCAATAAGCGCCTGCCACGTGGCGCGTCGCGACGCGCAATGTCTTGCGCATCGTGACGCGAAGAGCCTATCGACACCTATAAATTTAGCTCGAAATTTCTGTTTCAGTTGTACCTTCCTCTCTATAAATCTTTGAGTATATTAAGGAGTTTGATTCTAGTTTGTTTAAATTTTCATTCTTTAATTAATTTTATTTACTTTTGAAATAGTAATTTACTTTCTTTACTTTTTCAGTTTTTACTATTCATCATGAGGAGGTAACTTCCCCATACTAGGGTAAAAGGTAAAGCTTTATTACATCTATTATGATTAATCCCTTTAATTATAATATAATAACTGCTTAAAACTTGACTTAACAAGGATACCGCTATATTGGTCAGTTGGTAATTAATTATAATCTGGTTTTAACCTGACTAAGCTTGGATATCGCTTGGTTGGTCGGTTGGTAATTAATATTAATTTGACTTAATCAGGTTACCGCCTCTATATGGCTGGTTGGTAATATCACTAAGTTTAATATATTATATTAAGGGAGATATCTAAAATAGTATTAATAAAAGTTGATCCTCTAGCCCTAGCATTTTCTTATTGTATTTTTCTTTATTTACTTCCAGCATTTAATTTTTCAGCATTTTACTTTATGTCTTTTAAAATTAAGTTTTCACTAGCCTTTAATATGTGTCGTTGCGAACCCATTATCTGGGGTTGTGATAAAATCCAATATCACTGGGTTATAAGGGGTTATTTTATAGTTTGGGTAATATAACGATATACTTATTAAGTCTTAAGCTTAAATGCATCTTGTTAACCGGCCACTAATAAGATTGATCTAGTAAACTTAAAATAAACTTGACAAATGAATTTTAGGTTTTAGCCTTAGAATTAATAGCCCATGATCTTCCTTGAGGATATATAACCCTTTAATAGATTTCCTTACATGATAGACATATACCTGTCGAGCGGGGATAGCTAGAATTGGAACTTACTCTTAATGAATCTAGAAAATTTGGTTAACATAGACATATGGTTTAATTGGATTACACTGGGTATTTTCATTTCACCATCGATTGAGGCTTTTGTAGAATTTCGTGTTCCAGGTTAGTGAACCAATATATACATAACATAAATAACCACTTCATCTTAAAAAAGATATTAGAGAAATCACAACCCTGGTTAGTTTTTTAATATTGAATTTTCCTAAACATACTTTCGTGTAATTTTATTTACTTGTTCTAAGTTTAAATTCACCTTCCAATCAAACAATCAATCCATTAGATACTTTTAAAATCTGGATTAATAACTAATAGCTTAGGTATTAAGTCCTCGTGGGATCGATACTTTTTATACTACTTGAACGATATGTGCGCTTGCGTTATATGCGTGTGACAACGCCGATCAAGTTTTTGGCACTGTTGCCATGGAGCTATTTATCTTTCACTATTAGTTTTGGAGTTAGATACCATTACTTGTATCTAATTTTCTTATTACTTATTATTTCCGTTTTCTTGTGTTTCAGGTTCTCAAACACTACATGAGATGAACCAGAAGCTTTGAACTCCGACCGCTTGACCCATAAATTGAAAGAACCATCAGACAATTGAGAAGGGAAAGGCAAGATGGCCAAGAAGCAATCTTTAGCATGGAACCTGAACCTTTGGAGGTTGCACACCAATTCTAATTCGAGACAGAACCATTCTGGTGGTTGATGGCCTCATTTCCTGCTTTATACTTCCTCCCTTACCAACAAATACGTGTGACATCAAAACATGCATTCAGATGATTCAGCAGTTAGTGCAGTTTAGAGGAAATGCAACTGAAGATCTAATGCCCATATCAGCAAATTCCTGGAAGTTTGCGGCACTTTCAATTACAACAGGGCATCTGAAGAAGCAATGAGACTGTGGTTTTTTCCATATTCCTTGAAAGATAGAGCTAAAGCTTGGCTACATTCTCTAAACCCACCAGCAAGTTCTATCACAACTTGGAACACTCTAGCCACCAATTCCTTGCAAAATACTTTCCACCAGCCAGAATAGCAAAACTGAGGAATGACATCACATCCTTTGTACAACTTGACTCGGAAACTCTCAACGAAGCTTGGGAAAGGTATAAAAATTTACTCCGGAAATGTCATCACCATGAGATTCCAAAATGGCTTCAAGTCCAAACCTTCTATAATGGACTTTCCGGACTAATGAGAACCACAATTGATGATGCTGCTGGAAGAGATTTGATGGCAAAAGGAGAAGATCAGGCTTAGGATTGAATCGAAGAAATGGCTAACAACAATTCCTTTTGGCCAACATAAAGGAGTATGATTCAATGAATTGCAGGAATTTATGAAGTTGGAGCCACTCAGCAGTGAATACTAAGTTGGATCAGATATGCAAATGCCTGGAAACACTCAGCATGCAAGTTGTAAACATTACCGGAACCATAAGTTCACCATATGGAGGAGCATCGAAGACAACCAAAAAGAAGAGACGGTGAATTATGTCAACAATTTCAACAGACAGGGGAACAATCCATATCACAACACTTATAACCCAGGATGGAGGAATCATCCCAATTTTTCATGGAGCAACAATTCAGGGCTAAAGAACAATCCACCCCCGGATTCCAACAACAAAACAAAGGCCATGAGTTTGAAAAAGACCAGTAATGAAAGAATGGATTGCAGAGATGTTCAAAAAGTAACAATCAACATATGATGCAATGTTTCAAAGCCAATCTGCTTCCATCAAAGGAGAATCAAATTGGACAACTGGCTAATGCTCAGAGTTACAGACCGGCAGGAAATCTTCCCAGTAACATAGAACCAAACCAAGGAACCGATGGAAGAAGCAATGTCAAGCCATTACTTTGAAAAGCGGTACTGAGATCAACAAAGATGTTAGAATGAAGCATCCATTGAATAAGTTCAAAAAAGAAACAGAGCAACAGATGGAGGAAAAAGAAGCAAAGGAAAAGGATCAAATCATTCAACCTCTACCTTTTCCACAGCGTCTCAAAAAAAACAAATTAGACAAGCAGTTTGCTCGATTTTTGGAGGTATTCAAAAAGCTGCATATCAACATTCCATTTACGGAAGCATTAGAAGAAATGCCCAGTTATGTCAATTCAAGAAAGACATTCTTTCCCGAAAATTGAGATTGGGAGATTACGAGACAATAGAATTGACAGAAGAATACATCGCCATCATTCAGAGGAAACTTCCCCCGAAGTTGAAAGATCTCGATAATTTCACAATCTCATGTACCATTGGAGAACATTATATCGGTAAGGATTTATGTGATTTAGGTGCAAGTCGTAATTTGATGCCTTTTTCGATTTACAGGAAACTGCAAATTGGAGAAGCAATGCCTACCTCAGTCTCTCAGCAACTTGTTGATCGAACGCTCATATTTCCAACAGGAGTAGTTGAAGATGTGCTGGTCAAAGTTGACAAACTCATTCTCCCAGCAGATTTCATTATCCTTGACATGGAAGAAGACAAAGATGTCACTATAATTCTTGGGAGACTATTTTTGGCTACGGTAGAACTGTGATTTATGTATAAAAAGCAGAACTAACCATGAAAGTGCAGGACCAAGAAGTTACCTTCAATGTTTTCAAATCCATGAAGTTTCCTAGCGATGAAAAGAGGGAAAAATGTTTCAGAATTGATGTTGTTGATAGTATCATCCAGGATAATGATACTGTTGGAAAAAATGACCCATAGCGTCACTATTTGCACAGATCATTGTGTTGTTGTAGCAAATTAACTATGTGACAAGGAAATTGCACTCTTATCATTTGTGATTAGATCACCATAGATATATAAATGAAGAGAGGTCCCTATGATTAGTTCCTGGATTGAGAATGATATGAGACAGTATCAATCCCCGAAGGATTAATCATTAAATGAATCCCTAGCCGGAGTATTCGAGACTGGACATAGATATGCGAGCGTAAGTAGGCTAGTAATTGCACTTGTGCGCTTTGTGAGGGCACAATGGCATAGTTCTTGTTAGACATTATGTCCCATAGCGTCACTGTTTGTAAATGATATTGTATTATTGTACAAAATTAACTATGTGATAATGAAATTGCCTTTTGCCGTTTTGTAATATTATTTACTTTGACTAATAAATGGCGAAAGTCCATATGATTAATACTGGATTGAGATGATATGAGACAGTATCAATCTATAAAAGTTTAATCATTAAATATCCCTAGTCGGAGTATTATCGAGATCGGACATCGATAATGCGGAATAGACTAGTATTGCGCTTGTGCACGTTGTGAGGGCACAACAGCATAGTTCTCATATATTAAGTATTGGATACTTATGCAAGTGCAATAGGAGGTTGTGTTTTACCGATGGTACGGAAAACAGCTTCGCTCTGGATAGACCCCGCGGAATCCCATTGGTAGTATGTCTGCGTGTCTATGGGAGGCCGCATCAGGGTAGGTGTATATGGTCTTAACCTGAGACTTACATCGCTAGTACTTGCGACAATCGGTAAACTTTGGTTTTGGTGGTTGGGGACCCTAACCGGTTCTGTGTACACCTTTCTGGGTTTATCGAGAATCGTAGTGTGCTGGATGTGATGTCAAGATGGAAGTATCGCTTCAGACATATGGAGGCGATGATCACGCAGGGCACAGAACTAGTACTCTATAAAAGGTTGCAACCGTCGGGACAATATGACTAGGTCAGGATTGTCTGATTTAAAGAGACTAGCTGCTTGATGTCCGATATATGTTTCGTACGGGGCAGACACATCTCCAGCCCCAGGCCTAGCATGTGATCATCCGATACTGGATCGATTTACGCAATACTACGGTATACTACGCCTGATACAGATCTTATATTCCTATTAGAATATTTCTGGAGAATTGGGTAGGCATGGCGCTTTGCTAGAAGCCAACCTTGTCTTGTGAATCGGTAAAGACGTAGTACGAGGTACGTACGTGTTCGGATTATCCGACGACCGTATTTACTACTGCCAAAATATCCGGAGATCTCTTGGGTCGCTTCCTGAAGATTCACCTATGATATTTGATTCGAACTTAATTAATCTTGGATTAATTGCGGAGAAACTTTATCTCGGATAAAGTGCCTTATTTAGAGAGAGAGAACGATTAATTTGGAATTAATCGATATAATTATTATATTCGATATAATAATCGAAATTCGATTTCGACGCGAAATTAAATTAGATTTTAATTCGGGCGTACGAGTTAATTTAGAATTAATTCGTAAGCGACGTAAATAATAATTTCGCTAGGAGCGATTATTTATTTAAATCCGATTTAATTAACGTCGCGACGCTAGCTCGGTATTTCGGAAATATCGAACCCGAACGCGTGAGTGGACGTGGGCCCACTTTCATTGGGAAACGTGTGGGGCCCACATGACACTTGTCATTGATATGGCATTGCATGTTAATAGTGTACAAACACTCTAAGGCATTGCATGGTGATAGTGTGCATTTCACTCAAAGGCTTTGCATGGAGTTTGAGTGTTTGACACTCTAAGCCATTGCATGGCTTATGTCATAGATTTATTATTAATTTAATAAATTATAACATAAATATAAATTGATTTTTTGATTTTTGGTAATACAAGATTAATAATCAAACTCTCTCTTCTCTCTCAAATTGCCGAAACTTCACTTCACCATTGAAGGGCAAAGGAAGATTTGATCTTCCATTTCTCCATTTTTGCTAGCACAAGCAAGGGATCAAAGGAGGTGATAGGGAAACCATCAAAGAGCTTGGAATACAAGAGCTTGGAGCTTGGAGTCTTCTTCCTCCTCTTGGCCGAAACCAACCAACCAACTTGGAGCTTGGAGATTCAAAGGTTTTGTTCATCTTCTTCATCACATAACTTTGTAAGTATGATTCCGCCATGCTTCAAGTCTTTTATATATATTCATTTTAGTATTTCATATGCTTAATCTTTGTTTGGGACCTATATAATAGAAACCAACAATGGTATCATTGAGCTAGGTTTAAGCATGAAATACTTTAGGTTAAAATTTGGGAAAATTGATTGAAGCATGTTCTTGTGAAATTTGATGAATGAGTATGCTTATATGTATGTTAAATGACATTATATGAAATCAATTTTATGAAAAATGCATTGGATGATTTTTCCCCAAAATTTTGACCTTGGCCGAATGGGTGTGTAAATTGATTGAAGCATGTTCTTATGAAATTTGATTAATAAGTATGCTTGCATGTGTATAACATGATGTTATATGGAATCAATTTTATGAAAAATGCATTGGATGATTTTTCCCACCTTGGCCGAATGGCATGATGAAATTGATATAAGCATGTTCTTATGAAATTTGATTAATAAGTATGCTTGCATGTGTATAACATGATGATATATGGAATCAATCAATGAAAAATGCATTGGATGATTTTTCCCCAAATCCATGCCTTGGCCGAATGTGTTACTACTTGGAGTAGATTGAAATTTTTTGTGTTTAAGATCATTAGATGACTTAGAACGTGTACGGGACGTAGATTAGTAATTCAATCGGATTGAAAAACAAATCGACACAAAAAACTCACCTTGGCCGAATGAACAAGGACATGAAATGGAGTTGAATTTTGATAAAAATAATGTTGGACATTTAATTTGACAAATACATGATTAATAAATTAAATGGGTATTTTTGAAATATTTGGTTTAATATATTAATCTTGATATTACACTTTAATTAATTGGACTTTAATGTTTGGAATATTAAAATTTAATTAATGGGCTTTAATAATTTAATTGGGCCTTATGGGCTTAAAATTGGTTTTATGGCACTTAAGGGTGATTCCTTATTTGGGCTTGGCAATTGGGTTTGACCCACATTGACCAAAAGCCCAAGCCTTAATAAATCAATTCTAAGCCCATTTGACTTGAATTAAATTCAACATTGGATGTTAATTGGGCTTTGAGACCCAATAGGATTAGATTTAGAATCTAAGTCTTTAAAGCATATTAAAAGTGTAAACATTTGATTTGGAATTAAATAATTGGATTAGTATTGAATACGAATTGAATTAGATTTAATTAGTAGTTCGATATAATTCGCGAATTCGTACTTTATGTACTTATTCTCAATCGAGTTGGACTCGCACAAAATCAAACCGTTGTTTGAACATTGGATGATCACTTTAAAAAGACTAATTAATTGGATTAGATTGGTTGTAAAAGCATGTCTTGTTTGAATATATATGTATGTGATGAATGAATAGTGTATATCGGATGGATATTAGAAGGGAAAGGGTAATTTTAGAAATTATTGTAAATTTGGAATTTATAAATTGGACCTGCGTGTCCAGCCTTATCTCTTTATCTCTTTGTATTCTCTTCTCACCTAATTCCCCTCAATGTAAATGAGGTTTCTCTTATTGTATTATGTAATTGGGTAGTTGTAGAATAGTGCTAGCGGGGAGAGGAAAGGGAGTGATTTGTTCTAGGAACAAGTTGTTTAAATATCCATCCGCATATCACTATTACTTTACTTTACGCGCTTTATGATGTTTTAGAAGCATGCTTAAGGGTGTATGATGATGAGACCTAACAAAGATAAAAAATTGGTTGCCAATTACGCGAAAACCCTCAAACATATTAAGCGATTTTCCTTCCGTTGAATGATTCTTTCTCAAGATCCGAAATTGGCATTGGTTGTTTTGGCCAAAGTCAAGACCTTTGTCAATTGAGGATGTGTTTGAATCATGAGAATTTTGTTACACATCGGTGTCCTGTCCAAGTTGTGATTTGTTGGCCAAAGTCAAGATCACTTCTTGTCCATCGACATTGATTACGAAATTTTCCTTGTCAATGGGTCCCGCTTAACTGGAATCATTAGGTTGTGTTTGTGCCAAAGCCAAGGCTTAGTTGATTCAGAGGAAATGGTTAGGAAAATGTATTGGATACATTGACATATGTATTAGATATATATGTTTCAACTTGGATGTCCACCTAACCGGATCTAGGAATTGGATGGGATCCAATTGATCTTCGAGATCTACCTAGTTAAATATCATACAACTTGTTGGCCAAAGTCAAGGTTGTGTGTTATTTAACAGGATCCTAGCCCACTAGGAAATTAGATTTCCCGAGTTGTCTACAGAGGGTTAGAAACTTGAAGAAAATAGTGGGAGGCTATTATTGAATTTGCAATTTCGTTCAGATACTTAGCCTTACGCGTCTTTCAAAAACATTTCGTCAATATTTTAATTAGTTGGACTAATATATTGTTATTTTTTTGTAACAGTTTGACTGTACCCAATACATCGTTGACTTTATAGTTGGACTATAGTTGTCAAGATGATTGGCAAAGGTAATATCCGTGACATTATCATGGGCGATAATGTCTTCAGAGGGACAAACTTTGCCGACTGGGAAATGAACCTCAAGATAGTGCTTGGGGCTGAGAGGATACTGTATACTATTCAGAGACCTCTCCCGCCTAAACCCACTGAGCCACTGGAGCTAGAGTTATGGAAAACTCATAGTGATGATTGTGACCAAGCTCAGTCAGTTATGCTAGCTGCAATGACCCAGCATTTCAGACGCCAGAATAGGGACTTGGATCCCTATAACATGATGGCAAGATTGCGTGATCTTCACCGCACTAATAAGCGGATGAAGAGGTACGAGCTAGTAAGGAAACTCTTCCGCTCCCGGATGACAGATGGCGCATCAGTTGAAGCCCACGGGGCTCAAATGATTGCCGATATTGATGAGTTGGCCAATATGGGAATAGTCTTGGAGGCTGAGCTGACTATAGATATGATCTTGCAGTCACTTCCTGATACTTGGAAACAAATCATAGTCAACTATAAGTTGATGGATACAGATGACACTCTTGGAGAGCTGTTATCTATCTTGAAGGAGTCCGAAAGGGAACTCCTAAAGGGGAGCAAGCGCGAGGCGCATTTTGCATCGACCTCTCATGCGCCAAAGGGTGGCCCCAAGGCAATTGGAGGTGCAAGAAGAAGAAGTTCAAGAAAAAGGGCAAAGGCAAGTTGACAGTGGCTTCTAGGAAGCCAAAGGACAAATCTCACGACATCTGCCTCAACTGCGGCAAGAGGGGTCACTGGAAACGTGACTGCCGAATGGGCAAAGGGCAGAAGGAGGATATCAAGGATGGCAAGGCTATCGCTTCTGGTATGTTTGTTATTGAGATAAATATGAATACTTCTAGTTTTAAAAATTGGATTTTTGATTCTGGTTGTGGTGCTCATATTTGTACTGATGTGCAGGATCTGCAGATAGCAGGGTGCTGGCATCCGGGGAGATGGATCTACGGGTTGGAAACGGAACACCAGTTGCTGTTTTGGCCGTAGGGACTTTTGTTTTAGAACTGCCCTCGGGGCATGAACTTAAACTTTTGAACTGTTATTATTGTACCTAGTTTAACTAGGAATATTATATCTGTATCCTTGTTAACCCAGCAGGGTTACACTTTTGTATTCAGGAACACTGGGTGTTATTTATATAAAAATGATGCAGAAATTTGCACAGCTGTTGCAAATAACGGTCTTTATATTTTGAATATAAATGAATCTCCTAAAATAACGAACAAAAGGCTCAAGAGAAATAATCTAAAAGATGAAGCTTATATGTGGCATTGTCGTCTGGGACACATCAACAAGACTCGCATATCCACACTTTCGAAGAGTGGGTACTTGGACGAATTTGATCCCAATTCATATGACGTCTGCGAATCTTGTCTTTTAGGCAAAATGCCTAAATCACCTTTTAGCGGTAAAGGTGAACGTGCCACAGAACTGTTGGCTCTTGTACATACTGACGTATGCGGGCCCATGTCTGGCCAGGCTAGAGGTGGATTTCACTACTTCGTAACCTTTACAGATGATGCATCTCGTTACGGTTATGTGTTTCTTATGAGACACAAGTCGGAAACTTTTGAGAAATTCAAAGAGTTTCGACACGAAGTGGAGAAACAAACAGGGAAGAGTATTAAGACATTACGGTCAGACCGTGGTGGCGAATACTTAAGTTATGAGTTTCAAGATTACTTGAAAGAATATGGTATTCTTTCACAGTGGACTCCTCCTGGAACACCGCAATTAAACGGTGTGTCCGAACGGAGAAACCGCACCTTGTTAGACATGGTAAGGTCAATGATGAGTCGCACTGAGCTACCAATATCCTTCTGGGGATATGCATTAAACAGTGCTATACTTATTTTGAATAAGGTACCGTCGAAGTCTGTTGAACAGACTCCATATGAGATATGGACAGGAAGGAAACCAGGTTTCTCTTTCCTGAAGATTTGGGGATGCTGGGCATATGTTAAACGTTTGGAAGGTACCAAACTTGAACCCAAATCTGATAAATGCCTTTTCGTTGGATATCCTAGGGAAACCAAAGGATATTACTTCTATCACCCACAAGAGAACAAAGTATTTGTTGCTCTACATGCGGTTTTCCTTGAGAAGGAATTCCTAAATGCAGTGGCAAGTGGGAGGAAAGTAGAACTCGATGAAGATCGTAGTGATACTGTTCCTGGCAATGAATCAATGACGGAACATGAACAGACCATCCGGGATGAGTCTGTACCACAAACTTCACATACACAAGGACCGCGTAGGTCGGAGAGAGTCAGAACAATACCTGAGAGGTATGGGTTCCTGATCTCACCTCATGTAGATATTAATCTTATTGAGGATAATGAGCCGGCTACGTATGAGGAAGCGATACAAAATATCGATTCCGCTTTATGGGCAAGAAGCCATGAAGTCCGAGATGGATTCCATGTACGCCAACCAAGTTTGGACACTGGTTGATGCACCAGAAGGTGTGAAGCCTATTGGATGCAAATGGATCTTCAAGAAGAAGACCGACATGGATGGCAACGTACAAACGTACAAAGCTAGGCTTGTAGCGAAGGGGTATCGTCAACAATATGGTATTGATTATGACGAAACCTTCTCACCCGTTGCCATGATTAAATCCATTCGGATAATGCTTGCAATAGCTGCATATTTCGATTACGAGATATGGCAGATGGACGTTAAAACCGCTTTCCTTAACGGAAACCTTTTGGAGGATGTTTATATGCAACAGCCTGACGGTTTTATCGTACCTAGACTTGCAAACAAGGTTTGTAAGTTAAATCGATCCATTTATGGATTGAAGCAAGCATCACGGTCATGGAATCAGCGTTTTGATGAGATCATAAAGGAATATGATTTCGTGCAAAACGCAGATGACCCTTGTGTATACAAGAAGGTTAGTGGGAGAGCACTTACTTTTATTGTCCTTTATGTCGACGACGTATTGCTAATAGGCAATGACATTCCCATGCTGACGTCGGTGAAAGCTTGGCTTTCATTAAAATTCTCCATGAAAGATCTGGGAGAAGCAGCCTTTATTCTTGGAATAAAAATCTACAGGGATAGATCTAGAAAGCTGCTTGGACTCTCCCAGAGTACATACATTGATAAAGTGTTGAAGCGATTCAACATGGAACAATCCAAGAGGGGATTGGTTCCAATGATACGAGGTACCTCTCTGTCTAAAGACATGTGTCCTAAGACTCAGGAAGAGAGGGACAACATGAGTCGGATACCGTTCGCCTCGGCAGTCGGATCGATCATGTATGCCATGATATGTACACGACCTGATGTCTCATATGCTTTGAGCATGTGCAGTCGCTATCAGGCCGATCCAGGTGAAGGTCACTGGATAGCAGTTAAGAATATCCTTAAGTATCTTAAAGAACTAAGGATGCTTTCTTAATTTATGGAGGTGGAGAACTTGCGGTATCTGGGTATACCGATGCAAGTTTCCAAACCGACAAAGATGACTACAAGTCGCAATCCGGGTACATTTTTTGTTTGAATAACGGAGCAGTGAGCTGGAAATCTTCCAAGCAAGATACTGTTGCCGATTCAACAACAGAAGCGGAGTACATCGCTGCATCTGAAGCAGCAAAGGAGGCAGTTTGGATCCGAAAGTTCCTAATCGGATTAGGGTAGTTCCGTTAGCAGCTGAGCCCGTTCCATTGTATTGTGACAATAACGGGCTATAGCACAGGCTAAGGAACCAAGGTCTCATCAAAGGTCCAAGCATGTTCTTCGACGTTACCATCTGATTCGGGAGATTATACATCGTGGCGATGTAAAGGTCGAGAAGGTCACATCAGATGACAACATTGCAGATCCGCTGACGAAGGCTGTTCTTCAGCAAGTTTTTGAACGACACATACATAGTTCGGGTATTAGATGCTTGAGTGACTGGCTATAGGCCAAGTGGGAGATTGTTAGACATTATGTCCCATAGCGTCACTGTTTGTAAATGATATGGTATTATTGTACAAAATTAACTATGTGATAATGAAATTGCCTTTTGCCGTTTTGTAATATTATTTACTTTGACTAATAAATGGCGAAAGTCCATATGATTAATACTGGATTGAGATGATATGAGACAGTATCAATCTATAAAAGTTTAATCATTAAATATCCCTAGTCGGAGTATTATCGAGATCGGACATCGATAATGCGGAATAGACTAGTATTGCGCTTGTGCACGTTGTGAGAGCACAACAGCATAGTTCTCATATATTTAAGTATTGGATACTTATGCAAGTGCAATAGGAGGTTGTGTTTTACCGATGGTACGGAAAACAGCTTCGCTCTGGATAGACCCCGCGGAATCCCATTGGTAGTATGTCTGCGTGTCTATGGGAGGCCGCATCAGGGTAGGTGTATATGGTCTTAACCTGAGACTTACATCGCTAGTACTTGCGACAATCGGTAAACTTTGGTTTTGGTGGTTGGGGACCCTAACCGGTTCTGTGTACACCTTTTCTGGGTTTATCGAGAATCGTAGTGTGCTGGATGTGATGTCAAGATGGAAGTATCGCTTCAGACATATGGAGGCGATGATCACACAGCAGGGCACAGAACTAGTACTCTATAAAAGGTTGCAACCGTCGGGACAATATGACTAGGTCAGGATTGTCTGATTTAAAGAGACTAGCTGCTTGATGTCCGATATATGTTTCGTACGGGGCAGACACATCTCCAGCCCCAGGCCTAGCATGTGATCATCCGATACTGGATCGATTTACGCAATACTACGGTATACTACGCCTGATACAGATCTTATATTCCTATTAGAATATTTCTGGAGAATTGGGTAGGCATGGCGCTTTGCTAGAAGCCAACCTTGTCTTGTGAATCGGTAAAGACGTAGTACGAGGTACGTACGTGTTCGGATTATCCGACGACCGTATTTACTGCCAAAATATCCGGAGATCTCTTGGGTCGCTTCCTGAAGATTCACCTATGATATTTGATTCGAACTTAATTAATCTTGGATTAATTGCGGAGAAACTTTATCTCGGATAAAGTGCCTTATTTAGAGAGAGAGAACGATTAATTTGGAATTAATCGATATAATTATTATATTCGATATAATAAACGAAATTCGATTTCGACGCGAAATTGAAAATTAGATTTTAATTCGGGCGTACGAGTTAATTTAGAATTAATTCGTAAGCGACGTAAATAATAATATCGCTAGGAGCGATTATTTATTTAAATCCGATTTAATTAACGTCGCGACGCTAGCTCGGTATTTCGGAAATATCGAACCCGAACGCGTGAGTGGACGTGGGCCCACTTTCATTGGGAAACGTGTGGGGCCCACATGACACTTGTCATTGATATGGCATTGCATGTTGATAGTGTACAAAACACTCTAAGGCATTGCATGGTGATAGTGTGCATTTCACTCAAAGGCTTTGCATGGAGTTTGAGTGTTTGACACTCTAAGCCATTGCATGGCTTATGTCATAGATTTATTATTAATTTAATAAATTATAACATAAATATAAATTGATTTTTGGTAACAAAGATTAATAATCAAAACTCTCTCTTCTCTCAAATTGCCGAAACTTCACCATTGAAGGGCAAAGGAAGATTTGATCTTCCATTCTCTCCATTTTTGCTAGCACAAGCAAGGGATCAAAGGAGGTGATAGGGAAACCATCAAAGAGCTTGGAATACAAGAGCTTGGAGCTTGGAGTCTTCTTCCTCCTCTTGGCCGAAACCAACCAACCAACTTGGAGCTTGGAGATTCAAAGGTTTTGTTCATCTTCTTCATCACATAACTTTGTAAGTATGATTCCGCCATGCTTCAAGTCTTTTATATATATTCATTTTAGTATTTCATATGCTTAATCTTTGTTTGGGACCTATATAATAGAAACCAACACATAGTTCTCATATATATAAGTATCGGATACTTATGCAAGTGCGATAGGAGGTCGTGTTTCACCGATAGTACGGGAAACAGCTTCGCTCTGGATAGACCCCTCGGAATCCCATTGGTATTATGACTATGTGTCTATGGGAGGCCGAAATCAAGGTAGGTGTGTATAGTCTTAACCTGAGACTTACATCGCTAATACTTGCGATAATCGGTAGACTTTGGTCTTGGTGGTACAGGGCTTTAACCGGTTCTCCGTACACCACTTCTGGGTTTATCAGAGAGTCGTAGTGTTGGGTGTGATGTCAAGACGGAAGTATCACTTCAGTCATAGTGGAGATAATGTCACGCAGGATACGATACTAGTGCTCTTGAGTGGTGCGCATCCAATCGGGGTATTGTGACCAGGTCATGAATATCCGATTATAGAGACTATGTTACCAGACATCCGATATGTGTTTCGGACGGGGCAGACACTTATCCAGCCCCAGCCCTAGCACGTGACTGTCATAGCGTACATATAATCCCTCCGCCACAGGCTATCCGTATCATACCTGGGGTATAGATGAAAACGTCAAATATAGATGAAAACGTCAAACCCGTTCGGTATAATATAGTCGACTTTCGATTTATGATCTCTAAATAACACTCGGAACTAGTTTTCGATGTTATACCACGGTTATGGATTTACTAGATCATAAACATGTGAGGATGCATATGCCATGTACACAGGACTGCCAAATCCTATCTTGATACGCACTGGATATCATGAGCATCAGTCCACACCCAACGAACAGGCGGAGGACTGATCATGGATAGATCGTTGTCGTGACTGCCATCAAAGTGTGGAGGATAACTCATATATCCCACTGTGGTATCTCAAGTCGAATGACCACTATGCTCGTTCAACTCGAAAAGGTTCATATTGACGTTGGTGTACCATCTATTAGGAAACCTTCAGTGAGTCGTTTAGTGTCTTATCAAATAAATACCTACATGTCTATACGAGTCTTTCGAGACTCATAGTTCACTAAGATAAACCATTGCACCAAGTCACGATATCCATTTAGAAAAGCCATTTTGACATCCATTTGCTAAATCTCGTAATCATGATATGCGACAATTGACAATAAAATCCTGATGGACTTTAGCATGGCAACTGGAGAAAAAGTTTCATCGTAGTCGACACCAGGTCGCTGCGAGTAACCTTTAGCTACCAATCAGGCCTTAAAGGTTTCAACCTTTCCATCAGGCCCTCGATTTCTTTTGTAAATCCATTTACAACTAATAGGAACAATTCCTTCGGGAAGCGGAACCAAGTTCCAAACTTGATTCTCATACATTGAGTCCATCTCGGATTTCTTGGTGTCTTGCCACTTCACGGAGTCGATGTCCAACATTGATTCTCTATAGGTAAAAGGGTCAGTCTCTTCTAATAAGAGAACATAGAGACTCTTTTCTTTTATCAAATACAATCATTCAGGAGGTCTAGATACCCTTTATGACCTACGGAGTGTGTGTGTTGAAGGTTCTCCATCTTTTTGAACTACAGGTTCCTTCATTAGTTCGTTGGTTCCAGGTTGTACTTCATCAAGTTCAACATGTCTATGCTCACCGCCTTCAGCCAAAAATTCTATTTCTAGAAATTTTATGAAGCGAGCTACAAACACATTTTGATGCTCGGTATCATAGAATAATTATCCTTTCGTATTTGAAGGATATCCAACAAACCTAAACTTCTGCCCTTGAGGAAAAAGCTTATCTTGCTGAGCCATCCTGACATAAGTAGGACATCCCCAAATCTTAATATAACTAAGATTTGGTTTCCTACCGGTCCATATCTGATACGGAGTTGTAGGAACAGCCTTGGAAGGAATCTTGTTCAAAAGATGTGCGGCAGTTAAAATAGCATAACCCCATAAATAATAGGGTAAATCTGTATAACTCAACATTGATCGGACCATATCTAATAAAGTCCGATTTCTCTTTTTCGACACTCCATTATGTTGCGGAGTACCGGGAGGAGTATATTGAGTGAGAATCTCATTCTCCTTTAAATAATCAGTGAACTCTCCACTCATATATTCACCGCCTCTATCAGATCGAAGATATTTAATATATTGACCAGTTTGTTTTTCAACTTCATTTCGGAATTCTTTGAACTTTTCAAATGTTTCCGATTTATGTCTCATCAAATAGACATAACCGAACCGTGACAGATCATCGGTAAAGGTAACGAAGTAAGAAAAGCCACTGTGAGCAGTTTGACTTAATGGACCACATACATCAGAATGTACGAGTTCCAACAAGTCAGAGGCTCGGTGTCCAACACCTGAAAATGGGGCTTTGGTCATTTTACCCGAATATAAGATTTGCAAGTTGGATAAGGTTCAATGGTAAGATCATGTATCAAACCATTCTTAACCAACTGGGTTAGGCGTTTCACGCCTATATGACCTAACCTCATGTGCCAGAGTTCAGTATTATTTATTTCAGATTGTTTATGTTTATTTATTCCAGTATTAAAGATATCTTGTGAAGTACACAATATGTAATTACCATGCTCATTTGGACAATAAAGGATCTGATTATTACAACTATCATATAAATACAAAGAACGATTCTTAATATTTACATTATAACCTTCAGCATCTAATACAAAAAGGGACATAATATTCGTCACACATCCTGGCACAAAATAGCAGTCATGCAACAAAAGTCTCCCACTAGGTAAGAGAATCTCACATACGCCCACTGCAACTGCATCCAGAGAGTCAACACTCCCGAACCGCAACTGCATCTCCCCAGATTTTAGCTGTCTACTTCCCGTCAGCACCTGCAACGTATTGCAAATGTGAATAGGACAAGCAGAATCCAAAATCCAATAAGAAGTAATAGCTTCACAAGCCAAAGAGATATCAATAATAGGAAAAATAAAAGTACCTGATGTAGATACTCTTTCCTTTCTTAAGTGCGCTAGATAGTCCGGGCAGTTACGTTTCCAGTGCCCGACTTTCTGGCAGTGGTGGCACTTGTCTTCAGAAGCTCTCTTGGGCTTCGCCGTCTTACCATACGGAGGAATATTGAAACCCTTCTTTTTCTTTCCTTTAGACTTCTTCCCCTTCGTCTTGGATTGGGAAGAAGCGGAAAGTGAAGTGGGTTTCGAAAGGCGAGTCAGAACTCACTTCCTTAAATCTTCCTCTGTTGTGACAAGCATCCTATGCAACTCACGGTAAGAACAATGATGAAAAGGAGTTGCTCGTGGTTGTGTATGCTTTTGACAAATTTCGCTCCTATCTGCTAGGTCCCAAAGTGGTGGTCTACACAGATCATTCAGCAATCAAATATCTGATCACAAAGAAAGATGCCAAACCCAGATTGATTCGTTGGATACTTCTTCTGCAAGAATTTGATGTGGAGATTCGAGACAGGAAAGGGACAGAAAACCAGGTGGCAGATCACTTATCGAGGCTCGAGAATGGAGAAACAGTTGGCAAAGAACTGTCAATCAAAGAAACTTTTCCAGATGAACAGCTGTTTGCCATGAAACAACATGAAGTCCCTTGGTATGCTGACTATGTCAACTACATTGTGTCAGGAAAATGGTCGTTGGAATGGACAACTCAGCAACGAAAGAAGTTCTTCAAATAAGTCAAGCACTATGTCTGGGATGAACCATACATGTTTAAACGTTGTGCTGATCAATTATTGAGACGGTGTGTTCCACAGGAGGAGGACAATAGTGTACTGTAACACTGTCATTAATCACCATATGGCGGACACTTCAGCGGAAATAAAACTGCAGCAAAAGTTCTTCAATCAGGTTTGTTCTGGCCCACTCTTTTTAAAGATGCTTATCTTTTTACTTTTCAATGTGACAGGTGCCAGAGAACGGGGAATATTTCGAGGAGAAATGAAGGACCGTTGCAAAATATTCTAGAAGTATAAATATTCGATGTATGGGGTATAGATTTCATGGGACCCTTTGTTCCATCATTCAGAAACTTGTACATCCTGGTTGCTGTAGACTACGTCTCCAAATGGGTCGAAGCAATTGCACTGCAATCCAATGATTCAAAAGTGGTGATCAAATTCCTTAAAAAGAACATTTTCACTCGGTTTGGAACACCTCGTGCAATCATCAGCGATGGTGGCTCACATTTCTGCAACAGATACTTCTATGCACTCCTATCCAAATACAGAGTTACTCACAAGGTTGCCACAGCTTATCATCCACAGTCAAATGGACAGATTGAGGTTTCAAATAGGGAGATCAAAAGAATCATAGAGAGAACCGTTGGATCAACAATGAGGGACTGGTCTACAAAATTAGATGATGCATTTTGGGCCTATCGGACAGCTTACAAGACACCCATTGGTATGTCCCCATATCAATTGGTGTTTGGGAAAACATGCCATCTGACAGTTGAGCTTGAACACAAGGCGTACTGGGCACTGAAGAAGTTGAATCTTGATTCACAAGCTGCATGTGAAAAATGACTTCACCAACTCAACGAATTGGAGTAATTTCACAATCAGCCTTTTGAGGATGCCAAATTGTACAAAGAAAAGGCCAAGAAGAGACAAGATGAGAAGTTAGTGCGCATACAACTGGAACCAGGGCATAAGTTGTTGGGTTTCTCTAAGGTCCCTGGATCAATTTCAAGCAATGAAACATATATGAATACATCAATGAAATATGGCGGAATCATACTCACATTGATCGGTTATGCGATGCGAGGAACAATAAGACTTTTGGCTCCTTGAGCTCTCGGCAATTGCTCCAATTTGCCCTCCAATAATTCGGCCATGGTGATCCTCCAAGCTCCAAGCTTTGTGTTGTGATTCCATGCCCACGGGTGGGTTTCCCTATCACCATCATACAACTCTTAAAACGTGCTAGCACCTCAGAAATTTTGCCACAAAATTCCCTTATGGCTTCTCCATGCTCAGGCATTTGCAGAATTTTGGAGAGCCAAAATGGCCCAAGGCCGAGAGGAAGAGAGGAGAGAATGAGAGAAATGTGTTAGGTTGTGTTGGTTGTTGAAGATTTGTGTATCTAATATACTAAATCAAAGCCAAATAACAAATAAAAGGTAAATGGCATTTAAACTTCACAACCACCACCATCAACTTCCATCACTATTCACATCAAAAGTGACTAGACATCACATCACTCAAAGTGACAAGTGATTTGACGCTTGATGTGACTAGTGGTTTGACGCTTGATGTGGATTGTGGGCCGCACTTAAATTCACAATGCGAGTGCGCCCGCAAATACTCCCGGGCTCGGGTTCGCTAATTCTGAATTAATGAATTGTCCGTTGCGACGTAATTAAATAATTATGCCTAGCAAAATCACTATTCATGTCGCAAGCGAATTAATTCTAAATTAACTCGTTCGCCCGTATTAAAATCTAATTTTAATTCCGCGTCGAAATCCAATTTCGTATAATATATGAAATATATTATTTTATCGATTAATTCCAAATTAATCGTTCTCTCTCTTAAATTAATATTTTATCCCAGATAAAATATCTCCGTAATTAATCCCAGATTAATTTTTTCTCTCTACTAATTAATCCCAGATTAATAAAGTGCGAGTCATACGTCATCGGTTAATCTTCGGGAAGCGACCCATGAGATCCCCGGATATGTTGGCAGTAAATCCGGTCGTCGGACTATCCGAACACGTACGTACCTAGTACTATGTTTTTTCCGATTTACAAGACATGGTTGGCATCTAGCAAAGCACCGTGCCTACCCAATTCTCTAGAAATATTCTGACTAGAATATGTGATCTATATCAGGCGTAGTATACATAGTATTGCGTATTACGATCCAGTATCAGATGTCACATGCTAGGCCTGAGGCTGGAATTGTGTCTGCCCCATACGAAGCATATATCGGATCTCTGGTAACTAGTCTCTATAATCGGATAAACATGACCTAGTCATAATAACCCGATAGCTGCAGCATAAAAGAGAACCAGTTTCGTATCCTACGTGATCATCATCTCCACTATGACTGGAGTGATACTTCCATCTCGACATCACACCCTATACACTACGATTCTCAAAATACCCAGAAGAGGCGTACACAGAACCTGTTAAAGCCCTGGACGACCAAAACCAAAGTATATTGATTGTCGCAAGTATTAGCGGTGCAAGTCTCAGGTTAAGACCAAATATACCTACCCTGATTCGGACTTCCATAGTCACATAGTCATACTACCAATGGAATTCTGAGGGGTCTATCCAGAGCGAAGTTGTTTCCATACCATCGGTAAACACAACCTCCTATTACACTTGCATGAGTATCCTATACCCAAATATATGAGAACTATGTCGGTATGCCCTCACAACGCGCACAAGTGTAATACTAGTCTATTCCGCCTTATCGATGTCCAATCTCGATAATACTACGACTAGGGATATTTAATGATTAAACCTTCGTGGATTGATATTGTCTCATATCATCTCAATCTGGAACTAATCATATAGACCTTTCATCATTTATACATCTTGGTAATCTAATTACAAATGATGAAAGTGCAATTTCCTTTGTCACATAGTTAATTTGTACAACAACACCATGATCTGTACAAATAGTGACGCTATGGGTCATAATTGTCCAACAATCTCCCACTTGGCCTATAGCCAGTCACTCAAGTGTCCTACACCCGAACTATGTACGGTTCGCTCAAATTTCTTCTGGGAAAATGCTTTCGTCAGCGGATCTGCAGTGTTTATCACCTGATGTGATTTATTCGATCATCACATCGCCACGATGTTTGATCCGAACGAATCAGATGAATAATGAAGTATATATTTCGATCGTTGATGAGACCATTAATTCTTTAGCCTGTGTTGTAGCCTAGCTCAACTGCTAACAAAACTATTCCTAATCTAATTAGGATTATTATCAATCCAAAAGGATTCTATTGCTGCCTCAGCTGCAGCAATAACCCGCTTTTGTTGTTTATTCGGTAACAGTATCTTGTTTGGAAGATTTCCAGCTCACTGTTTCGTTATTCAAACTGTATAGTACCATTGTTACGACTTATGGTTGTTTTATCGATTTGGAAACTTGCAGTAGTGAATCCAGTCACTTCAAGTTCTCCTTCTCCATAGTTTAAGATAGCATCCTTAGTTCCTCTAAGATTCTTAAGGATGTTCTTAACAACAATCCAGTGACTATCACTTGGATTGGCCTTATTGTGAATCTATATGCTCAAAGTATATGAGACACTAGGTCGCGTATATTTATTTCAATGTACGAGTTCTCGGAGAGTGTCAACAACTTTAAATCTATCCCAGTAGATCTTTATTCCTATATTAAAGGTTGTTTCTCCCAAGAATTCTACGGAGAATTTTCATGAAAGCCAAGCTTTCACCGATTGTTTTATAGGAATATCATTTCCAAGAAATGACATATCATCATTATTTAAGACTTACTTTCAGTGCGCTCCCACTAACCTCCTTATATACACAAGACTCATTTTTGTTTTGAATTAAATCATATACCATTATGATTACATCAAGACGATAGTTCCAAGAACGTAACGCTTGCTTCAATCCATCCATGGATCGAATAACCTGCAAACTTTGTTTGCTAGTTTTGGTACGACAAAACCGTCAGGATGTGGTAAACATCCTCCAAAAGTTTTTCGTTAAGGAAAACGATTTTGGTGTTCAGCTGCTATATTTCATAAATGAAACATGCAGCAATAGCAAGCATTATCCAAATGGATTTACCATGGCAACATATAAAAGGTTTCGTCGTAATCGACACAATGTTGATAACGATACCTTTCGGCTACAAGCCTAGCTTAGTACGTTGGTATGTTGCCTTCCATGTATGTCTTCTGTGAAGACTTATATAGTACCAATAGGCACAATGCATTGCGGTACAACAACTAGTGTCCAAACTTAGTTGATATACATGGAATCCATTTCGGACAATATGGCTCTTTGCCATAATAGGGAGTTGATATCTTGTATCACTTCCTCATACGTAGTCAGTTCGTATTCCTCAATAAGATTGACATCATTATGAGGTGAGATCAGAAACCCATACCCCATGTTGTTTTCTGACTTTCTCTGACTAACGCGGTTCTTGTGTATTCGAAGATTATTGGTATAGTTTCATCCTTGATGAACTATTTGTGTTCCATTAAGGAATCGGTGCCTGGAACAGTATTACTCCGATTTTCATTGAGTTTTACTTTCCTCCCACTTACCACTGCATATAGGTATTCCTCTTAGAAAAACCACATGGAGAGCAACAATTACATTGTTCTCTTGTGAGTTGTATAAGTACTATACTTTGGTTTCCTTAGAATAACCTACAATTCGGCACTTATCCGATTTGGGTTTTAGTTTGGTATCATCCAAACGTATGCCTAGCATTTCCAAATCTTCAGGAATGAGAAACCCAGTTTCTTTCCTGTTCATATCTAATATGAAATCTGTCAAACAAATTTTTTTGGAACCTTATTCAAAATAAGTCTTGCACTGTTTATGCATATCCGTTGAAGGAAATGGTAGCTCATAGTGACTCATGATTAACCTTATCATGTCCAACAAAATTCGGTTTCTTCGTTTGGACACACCGTCAAATTGACGTGTTCCGGGAGGAGTCCTCATTGAAAGAATACTATACTCTTTCAAGTATTTGAGAAACTTATTGCTTAAGTATTTTTATCATGGTATGACTGTGACGGTTTTAATACTTTAGCTGATCTGTTTGTCTACTTCGTGTCGAAACTTTCTGAAAGTTTCCGATTCGTGTTTCAAAAGAAACAGATAACCATAACGCGATGCCACATCTGTCCCAGACAACAATGCCACTTATAAGTCTCAACTGATTAATTCAGTTTGAGTTATTTGTTTGTCATGTCATATATTTGAGATTTATTCATATTCAAAATATAAATTTTGTTATTCACATCTAATGTGTTTATCTCAATATCATCTTTTTAAAATAAAACACTTTAGTGTTCTAGAATATAAAGGTATACCCGCAACCGGTTAAACCCTGAAATAGAGATAATATTCCTAGTCAAACTAGTTATATTTTAACAATTTCCTAATTTAAGTACACACCCGAAGGGTAGTTCCTAAACTTAGGTTTCTGCGGTTAAAACAGTGACTCTCGTCCCGTTTTCGACTCGCAGATATATCTCAACTGAAGTCAGTATCCTGCTAATCAGCAGATTCTGCACACCAGTACACATTTATGTACCACTTTTAGTATCTAAAATCCAATTTTAATACTAGTAGTGAACATATTTATGACAAACATATTTGAAGTCGGAGCCTTGCCCGTCTTCAATTCCTTCATGTCTGCCTTTTCCATACGGCAGTCACGCTTCAGTGACCCCGTTTGCCACAGTTTAGGCATAAATCTTGGGATATGTCATTTGTCTTCCTAGAAGATTATAATGACTTTGCCTTTGTACCTTTTCCACACCCCAGAAGCCTTTGGCCAAGCTTTGGCCTTCTAGAATATCAAAGTAAGATGTGCCTTGCGCTTCTTGCCTTATTGAAAACTCTGGCTTTGTCTCCTTGAGCATAGCCATTAACTCTCCAAGATTTTACTATTGCATTTAGTACTTCTAAGATCTAAGGATAGATATATGAAGATCCTTCAATTTCATTATCATACTATAAGGATCTAATCCTTAGTTCTGATTAAGAAATTAAGGAGTCTATTTGGCAAGCAAAATGGATTAAGCACTAAAGTTATCATCACATGAATATTCTAAATATCATGTTCCACAATTTTCTTAACTCCGGGCTTAGGCTTAAGATGTTATTTTATCAAATAAAGTAACTTCTTAGTTTTCAGGACTATCCTGAAATTTTATTCCCAATTTGAAAATTAAAGTCGTTTAAATACATTTTCACCCAGGATTATGTTTTAAAAACTAATCTTTCATTTATCTTGATTCTAATAGTCCAACTATTTAATCAACGATTTTAGGTACTATTTATTATAATGATTACTATAGTCCAACTATATAATCAACTATAATTTAATTGGTTAAATTCAATTATATTCATTACTATAATCCAATTATAAAATCAACTATTAATTGAAATAGTTTGAATACAGTCCAACTGTTTTAATTAAAACAACGATTAAATATTAGTCCAACTAATAAATAATTTATCGACGAAAAATTGAATGAGCACGTATTTGCAAGTAACTAAACGAATATTGTAAATTTAATACTTGCCTCCCATTATTTTTCGGCGAGCCTCTAACCCTCTGTTGAGTACTCGGGAAACATTGTTTCCTAGTGGGATAGGATCCCGTTAAATAACACACAATCTTGACTTTGGCCAACAATTGTATGATAATTAACTAGGTAGATCTCTAAGATCAATTGGATCCCATCCAATTCCTAGATCCAGTAGGTGGACATCCAAGTCCGAAACATATATCTTATAAATGCCAATATATCCAATATATTGCCTAACCTTTTTCCTCTGAATCAACTAAGCCTTGGCTTTGCACAACAAACTTAGTGATCCCAGTTAAGCAGAATCCATTGACCTTGGAGAGCTTCGTAATCGATGTCGATGGTCAAGAAGTGATCTTGACTTTGTCCAACAAATCACAACTTCGACAAGACACCGATATGGAACAAAGCCTACATGATTCAAACACATCCGCGATGGACAAAGGTCTTGACTTTTGCCAACAAACCAATGTCAGTCTTGGATCTTGAGTCACATCCGCGATGGACAAATGTCTTGACTTTTGCCAACAAACCAATGTCAGTCTTGGATCTTGAGTAAGAATCACTCAATGGAAGGAAAAACGCTTAATATGTAGTGAGGGTTTTTCGAGTGCAAATTGGCAACCAATTAATTATCTTTGTTAAGGTCTCATCATCATACACCCTTAAACATGCATTCTAAACATATAATAAGGCGCGTAAATAAATGTAATAATGATATGCGGATGGATACTTAACACATTGTTCATAGAACAAATCTCTCCATTTCCTCTCTCCCGCTAGCACAAGTATTACTTCTACCCGATTACATAACACTTCTAAAGAAACCTCATTTACATTGAGGGGAATAGGTGAGAAGAGAAATACACAGAGTAAGGAGGTAATAGGCTGGACACGCAGGTCCAATTTAATAAATTCTAAATTTATTACAATAATTTCCAAAATTACCCCCACCCATCTAATATCAATCTGATATACATTATTCATACATCGCATCCATGTATTCACACAAGCATGTTATCAATCAATCTAATCCAATTAATTAATCTGAATATTAATGACCATCCAATGTTCAAACAACGATTTGATTTTGCGCGAGTCAAACTCGTTTTGCGAATAAGTACTCAAAGTATGAATTCATGAATTAAATTAAACTACAACATTAAATCCAATTTAATTTATATTTAATACTAATTCTATATTTAATTCTAAATTAAATAATTACATTTTTTAATGTACCTTTACGACTTAGATTCTAAATCTAATCGTTACGGGTTTCAAAGCCCGATTAACATCCAATGTTAATTTAATTAAAGTCCAATGGGCTTTTAATTAATTTCTTAAGGCATGGACTTTTGGTCAATATGGGTCAAACCCAAATACCAAAGCCTATTTAAGGAATTACCCTTATTTGCCAAGAAACCAATTTAGGCCCATTAGGCCCAATTAATTATTAAAGGTCCATTAGTCATATTTGGACTTTATGGATATGGTTTTGGGCCCAATTGGATCCAACCAATTTAGCCTAAACCTAACTTGGTACTGTTGGAGTTCTACGGTCCCGAGGATCGAATATAAAGCATAAAAATACATGTGAATACAATCGAGGAAGTTACGGAATACTTACATCGATCGGTTGAGCGACGCGGTGACAACAAAAACTTTTTAAGCCCTTTGAGAAGCCCACGTCAGTTTCTATTTTTCTTCCTCCATTGATCCGGTAATCATCAACATTTGAGCTCCAAGCTTGATTTGGTGATTCCTTGCTCATGGATGGGTTTCCCTATCACCTTCGCAAGACTCCGATGTGTGCTAGCACCTAAGAAATTTGCCACAAATTTCACTCTTTTCCTTCTCATTGCTCTCGGAAGTGAGCTGAGAAAAACAGAAGAAAATGGGCAGCCCCATGGGCGTGAGGAAGAGAGAAGATGGGAGAGAGAGAGAGAGATTTGTGTATTAGATAATTGTTTTCTAAAAACAATTAAACATATACCACTTTTTGATTTTCAAAAAATCAAGCCATAAATGCTTGCCAACTACCACCATCAATCACAATGACATGTTGTCAAATCACTCAAAGTGACTAGACATCACATCAATCGATTGACGAATGATTTGACGATTGATGTGACTTGCGGGCCGCACTCGAATTCGAAATGCGAATGCGCTCGCAAACACTCTCGGGCTCAGGTTCGCTAATTCCAAATTAACGAATTTTCCGTTGCGACGTAATTAAATGATTATGCCTAGCGAAAACACTATTCACGTCGTTAACGAATTAATTCTAAATTAACTCGTTCGCCCGAATTAAAATCTAATTTTAATTCCGCGTCGAAATCCAATTTCGTATAATATATTGAATATATTATTTAATCGATTAATTCCAAATTAATCATTTTCTCTCTCTTTTTATGATATTTTATCCTAGATAAAATATCTCCGTAATTAATCCTATATTAATTTTCTCTCTCATCTAATTAATCCCAGATTAATTAAAGTGCGAGTCATACATCATCGGTGAATCTTCGGGAAGCGACCCATGAGTTCCTAGGATATGTTGGTAGTAAATGCGGTCGTCGGACTATCCGAACACGTAAGTACCTAGTACTACGTTTGTACCGATTTACAAGACAAGGTTGGCTTCTAGCAAAGCGCCATGCCTACCCAATTCTCCAGAAAAATGCTTACAGGAATAAGAGATCTATATCAGGCGTAGTATACGTAGTATTGCGTATTTCGATCCAGTATCGGATGATCACATGCAAGGCCTGGGGCTGGTACAGTGTCTGCCCCGTACGAAGCATATATCGGATTACTAGCAACTAGTCTATTTATTATCGGATAATCATGACCAAGTCATATTATCCCGATGGTTGCATCCCTTTAGAGAACCAGTTCTGTATCCCTGCGTGATCATCATCTCCATATGACTGGAGTGACACTTCCGTCTTGACATCACACCAAACACACTACGATTCTCAATATACCTAGAAAAGGCGTACACAGAACCGGTTAAAGCCCTGGATGACCAAAACCAAAGTATATTGATTGTCGCAAGTATTAGCGGTGCAAGTCTCAGGTTAAGACCAAATACACCTACCCTGATTTCGGACTTCCATAGACACATAGTCATACTACCAATGGAATTCCGAGGGGGTCTAACCAGAGCGAAGCTGTTTCCCGTACCATCGGTAAAACACAACCTCCTATTACACTTGCATGAGTATCATATACCCAAATATATGAGAACTATGCCGTTATGCCCTCACAACACGCACAAGTGTAATACTAGTCTTTTACGCATTATCGATGTCCAATCTCGATAATACTCTGACTAGGGATATTTAATGATTTATCCTTCGTGGATTGATACTGTCTCATATCATCTCAATCCAGGAACAAATCATAGGGACCTCCTATCATTTATACATCTTGATGATCTAATCACAAATGATAAGAGAGCAATCTCCTTTGTCACATAGTTAATTTGTACAACCACACCATGATCTGTATAAATAGTGACACTATGGGTCATAATTGTCCAACAATCTCCCACTTGGCCTATAGCCAGTCACTCAAGTGTCTTACACCCGAACTATGTACGGTTCGCTCAAATTACTGAGAAAAGATTTTCGTCAGCGGATTTTAAAGATTATCATCTGATGCGATTTATACGATCATCACATCGCCACAATGTATGATCCGAATGAATCAGATGGTTATCGAAGTATGTATCTGGATCATTGATGAGGCCATTAATTCTTTAGCATGTGCTGAAGCCTAGCTCAGCGGCTAACATAACTATATCTAATCTAATTAGATTTATTATCGACCCAAATGGCTTCTATTATTGCCTCAGCTGCAGCAATAACCCGCATTTGTTGTTTATTCGGTAACAATATCTTGTATGGAAGATTTCCTGCTCACTGTTCCATTTTTCAAACTTTATAGTACCGTTTGCGACTTATAGTAGTCTAATCGGTTGGGAAACTTACAGCCGTGATCCCAGTCACTTCAAGTTCTCTATCTCCAGAGTTTAAGACTGCATCCTTAGTTCTCTAAGATACTAACGGATGTTCTTAATATCAATCCAGTGACTATCACTTGGATTGGCCTGATTGTGAATCTATATGCTCAAAGCGTATGAGACATCAGGTCGCGTATATTTTTCAATATAGGATTTCTCGGAGAGTTTTCTTGAAAGACAAGCTTTCGCCGATTGTTTTATTGGAATATCATTTCCAAGAAATGACATATTATCATTATTTATAGGACAGTATTGTCAGTGCGCTCCCATTAACCCTCTTATATACACAAGAATCATTTCGTTTTGAATTAAATCATAAACTATTATGATTACATCAAAACGATAATTCTAAGAACTCAATGCTTGCTTCAATCCAAACATGGATCGAATAACCTGCAAACCTTGTTTGCTAGTTTTGGTACGACAAAACCGACAGGATGTTGTAAACATCCTCCAAAAGGTTTCCTTTTCAGGAAAGCGATTTTCCCGTTAAGCTGACATATTTCATAAATGAAACATGCAGCTTTAGCAAGCATTATCCAAATGGATTTACCGTGGCAACAGTTAAAAGCAAACACAATGTTGATAACGATACCTTTCCGTTAAAAGCCTAGGTTTATATGTTAGTATGTTGCCATCCATGTATGTCTTCCTTGAAGAATTATATTTTACCAATAGGCATAATGCCTTGCGGTACAGCAACTAGTGTCTAAACATAGTTGGTATACATGGAATCCATTTCGGACTTTATGGCACTTTGCCATAATAGGGAGTCGATACCTTGTATCACTTCCTCATACGTAGTCAGTTGGTATTCCTCAAAAGATTGACATCTTTACGAGGTGAGATCACAAACCCATACCCCAGGTTGTCTTTTGACTCTCTCCGACTTACGTGGTTCTTGTGTATTCGAAGATTACTGGTATAGTTTCATCCTTGATGAACTATTTGTGTTCCATTAGGAATCAGTGCCTTGAATAGTATTACTTTGATTTTCATCGAGTTTTACTATCCTCCCACTTACCACTGCATATCGGTATTCCTCTTAGGAAAACCGCATGGCGAGCAACAATTAAATTGTTCTCTTGTGTGTATAAGTACTATACTTATGGTTTCCCTAGGATAACCTATAATTGGCACTTATCCTATTTAGGTTCTATTTTGGTATCATCTAAACATATGCCTAGCATACCCAAATCATCAGGAATGAGAAAACTGGTTTCTTTCCCGTTCATATATAATATGAAATCTGTCAAATAGATTTTTATGGAACCTTATTCTAAATAAGTTTTGCACTGTTAATGTGTATCCGTTGAAGGAAATGGTAGCTCAGAGCGACTCATGATTAACCTTATCATGTCCAACAAAATTCGGTTACTCTGTTCGGACACACCGTCAAAATGACGTGTTCCGGGAGGAGTCATCTTTGAAAGAATACTATACTCTTTCAAGTATACGAGAAACTTATTGCTTAAGTATTTTCCATTACGGTCTTACCATGACGGTTTAATACTTTAGCCAATATGTTTGTCTACTTCGTGTCGAAAACTTTAAAAGTTTCCGATTTGTGTTTCAAAAGAGACACATAACCATAACGCGATGCCACATCCGTAAAGGTCACAAAATATTCTTATCCACATCTAGCCTAGCTAGACATGGGTCCACTTGTTTCACTATGAACTAGGGCTAATAGATCAGTGGCATTTACACTTTTACCAAGTAAATAGTTTTTAGGCACTTTGCCCAACAAACTAGATTCGTAGAATTTATTTGAATGGAATCAAATCAGTCCTAGTACCCATTCTTCGAAAGTGTGGATATACGATTCTTGTTTAATTGTGTCCCAGACAACAATGCCACAATATGTTTCATCTGATCAAATCAGTTTAAGCTATTTGTTTGTCATGTTATATGTTTGAGATTTATTTATATTCAAAATATAAATTCTGTTATTCACATCTAATGTGTTTATCTCAATATCATCTTTATACAATAAAACACTTTAGTGTTCTAGAATATAAAGGTACATCCGTAACGGATTATACACTGATATAGAGATAATGTCTCTAGTCAAACTAGTTACATTATAACAGTTTCCTAATTTAAGTACATACCCGAAGGGTAGTTCCTAAATTTAGGTATCTACGGTTAAAACAGCGACTTTCGTCCCGTTTCCGATTCGCAGATTAATCTCAACTGAATTCAGTATCATGCTCATAGTAGATTCTGAACATTAGTACATATTTATGTTGGACAATTTTGACCCATAGCGTCACTATTTGTACAGATCACGGTGTTGTTGTACAAATTAACTATGTGACAAAGAGATTGCACTCTTATCATTTGTGATTAGATCACCTAGATATATAAATGATAGGAGGTCCATATGATTTGTTCCTGGACTGAGAATGATATGAGACAGTATCAGTCCACGAAGGATAAATCATCAAATATCCCTAGTAAGAGTATTATCGAGATTGGACATCGATAAATATGTAAAAGACTAGTATTACACTTGTGCGTGTTGTGAGGGCACAAAGACATAGTTCTCGTATATTTGGGTATAGGATACACATGCAAGTGTAATAGGAGGTTGTGTTTTACCGATGGTACGGGAAACAGCTTCGCTCTGGATAAACCCCTTCGGAATTCCATTGGTAGTACGACTATGTGTCTATGGAAGTCTGAAATCAGGGTAGGTGTATTTGGTCTTAACCTAAGACTTGCACCGCTAATACTTGCGACAATCAATATACTGTGATTGAGGTCGTCTAGGGCTTTAACAGGTTCTGTGTACGCCAATACTGGGTATATTGAGAATCGTAGTGTGTTGGGTGTGATGTCAAGACGGAAGTGTCACTCCAGTCATATGGAGATGATGGTCACGTAGGATACGGTACTAGTACTCTTATGTACTGCAGTCATCGGGATAAAATGACAAGGTCATGTTTATCCGATATAGAGACTAGTTACCAGACATCTGATATGTGCTTTGTACGGGGCAGACACGATTCCAGCCCCAGGCCTAGCACGTGATCATCCGATACTGGATCGAAATACGCAATACTACGTATACTACGCCTGATATAGATCGCTTATTCCTGTAAGCATGTTTCTGGAAAATTGGGTAGGCATGGCGCTTTGCTAGAAGCCAACCTTGTCTTGTAAATCGGTACAAATGTAGTACGAGGTACTTACGTGTTTGGATAGTCCGACGACCCGATTTACTGCCAACATATCCGGGGATCTCATGGGTCACTTCCCGAAGATTCACCGATGACGTATGACTCACACTTTAATTAATCTGGGATTAATTTAATGAGAGAGAAAATTAATATGGGATTAATTGCGGAGATATTTTATCTGGGATAAAATATCAAGAAAGAGAGAGAACGATTAATTTGGAATTAATCGATAAAATAATATATTTGATATATTATACGAAATTGGATTTCGACGTGGAATTAAAATTAGATTTTAATTCAGGCGAACGAATTAATTTAGAATTAATTCGTTAGCGATGTGAATAGTGATTTTGCTAGGCGTAATCATTTAATTACGACGCAACGGAAAATTCGTTAATTTGGAATTAGCGAAGCAGAGCCCGGGATTATTTGCGAGCGCATTCGCATTTTGAATTCGAGTGTGGCACGCAAGTCAAATCAAGCGTCAAATCGCAAGTCACATCAAGTGTCAAATCACATGTCACTTTGAGTGATGTGATATTTGATTGATTGATGTGAGTTGATGTGAGATAAAAGGAAGCATTAAATGCTTTGTTTTTTGAAATTGAAAAAAGGTAAATGGTTTATTATTTTTGGAAAATATAAAAACCTAATACATTTTTTCTTTTTCTACTCTCTCTCATGCTTCACGGTTTTACCACTTTCAAAGCCAAAAACTCATTCTTCTCTCTCGGTCTTGGACCGTCTCTTCTCTTCTGTTTTTCATCTGGTTTGACCGAAAATGGCAAGAAGAGAGGTGATGATTTTTGTGGCAAAGAACATCACAAGTGCTAGCACACCATTGGTGATATACCAAGGTGATAGGGAAGTGTTTTCATGAGCATGGAATCAACAAAAGCTTGGAGCTTCAAAGGACGTCCATGCCCGATTCTTGGAGGAGGAACACCACCCACTGCCAAGTAGTCCCCACCACCAGAGCTGCCACTACCGAGCTTGATAGAGGAGGCAGTTCGTTTTCATTTTTCACTTCATCGCACCTCAACCGATCAATGTGAGTTTTTCTGCACCTCCTTTGATTGTATTTACACTTGTTTCATGCTTGATTTATGATCTTGGGACCCTTAAAGGAAACCAACAATTTATATATCACACTAAGTATTTAAAATCCAATTTTAATACTAGTTGTGAACATATTATGACAAATATATCTGAAGTCGGAGCCTTGCACCGTCTTCAGTTCCTTCATGTCTGCTTTGTCCAAACGGCAGTCACGCTTCTGCGATCCCATTTGCCATAATTTAGGCAGACATTTTGGGATATGTCATTTATCTTCCCAGAAGATTATAATGATTTTTCCTTTGCCCTTTTTCCACATTTCAGAAGCCTTTGGCCTAGCCTCGGCTTTCTAGAATATCGAAGTAAGGTGCGCCTTGCGCTACTTCCCGTATTGCAAACTTTGACTTGGTCTCCTTGAGAATAGTCATTAACTCTCCAAGAGTTATCTATTGCAATTTAGTACTTCTAAGATCTAAGGATAGATCTATGAAGATCCTTCAATTTCATTATCATACTTTAAGGATCTAATCCTTAGTTCTGATTCAGAAATTAAGGAGTCTACTGCGAAAACCTTAATGGATTAAGCACTAAAGTTATCATCACATGAATCTTCCAAAGATCATGCTCTACTATTTGCTTAACTTCTGGCTTAGGCCTAATACGTTATTTTATCAAATAAAGTAACTTATTAGTTTCCAGGACCATCCTGAAATTTTATTCCCAATTTGAAAATTAAACCATTTAAATACATTTTCCCTAGGATTATGGCTTAAATGTCAATCTTTCAATTATATCTTGATTCTAATAGTCCAACTATTTAATCAACGATTTAGGTACTATTTATTATAATGATTACTATAGTCCAACTATGTAATCAGCTATAGTTGAATTGTTTGAAAACAGTCCAAATGTTAATTAAAACAATGATTTAAATATTAGTCCAACTAACATTTAATTTATTTGACGAATGATATTTGATTTTAGCGCGTATGGCAAGTAATTAAACGAATATTACAAATTCAATTCTTGCCTCCCACTATTTTTCGGCGAGCCTCTAACCCTCTGTCGAGTACTCGGGAAACCATGTTTCCTAGTGGGCTAGGATCCCGTTAAATATCACACAATCTTGACTTTGGTCAACAAATTGTATGATAATTAATTAGGTAGATCTCTAAGATCAATTGGATCCCATCCAATTCCTAGATCCAGTAGGGGGACATCCAAGTCCGAAACATATATCTTATATATGCCAATATATCCAATATATTACCTAACATTTTTCCTCTGAATCAACTAAGCCTTGGCTTTGTCACAACAAACTTATTGATCCCAGTTAAGCATGACCCATTGACCATGGAAAGCTTCGTAATCAATGTCGATGGACAAGAAGTGATCTTGACTTTGGCCAACAAATCACAACTTGGACAAGACACCGATATGGAACAAAGCTCTCATGATTCAAACACATCCTCGACGGACAAAGGCCTTGACTTTGGCCAACAAACCAATGCCAGTCTCGGATCTTGAGTAAGAATAACTCAATGGAAGGAAAAATGCTTAATATTTTGCGAGGGTTTTTCGAGTGCAAATTGGCAACCAATTTATTATCTTTGTTAAAGTCTCATCATCATACACTCTTAAACATTCATTCTAAACACGTAATAAAGCTCGTATAAATAAATAATAATGATATGCGGATGGATACTATACACATTGATCCTAGATCAAATCTCTCCATTTCCTCTCTCCCGCTAGCACAAGTATTTACTTCTACCCGTTACACTACACTTCTAAAGAAACCTCATTTACATTGAGGGGAATATGTGAGAAGAGAATACAAAGAATAAGGAGGTAATAAGGCTGGACATGCAGGTCCAATTAATAAATTCCAAATTTATTACAACAATTTCTAAAATTGCCCCACCCATCTAATATCCATCCGATATACATTATTTATGCATCGCAACCATGTATTCACACAAGCATGTTATCAATCAATCTAATCAAATTAATTAATCTGATAATTAATGACCATCCATTGTTCAAACAACGATTTGATTTTGCGCGAGTCAAACTCGTATTTGTGAATAATTACTCAAAGTACGAATTCTTGAATTAAATTAAATTAAACTACATAATTAAATCCAATTCAATTTGTATTTAATACTAATTCACTATTTAATTCCAAATTAAATATTACACATTATTAATAAACCTTTACGACTTAAATTCCAAATTTAATCGTTACGGGTCTCAAAGCCCGATTAACATCCAACATTATTTAATTAAAGTCCAATGGGCTTTTAATTAATTTCTTTAAGACGTGGACTTTTGGTCAACTTGGGTCAAACCCAATAACCAAAGTCCAATCAAGGAATGACCTCATAAGCCTATAAGTCAATTTAGGCCCATTAGGCCCAATTAAATTTTAAAGGTCCATTAGTTGCATTTGGGCTTTATGGAAGCGGTTTTGGGCCCAATTGGATCCAACCAATTTAGCCGAAATCTAACTTGGTAAAACCAAGCCCAATAAGCCCATTTACAACATTACAAGCCTAAATCCAATTTAAGCCCAATTTAATTAAACCATAAAAATCCAATTTCATAATTTAATAAACTAAAGTGCATAACATAATTAATGACCCAAATCAATATTTCCAAAACACAAATTTGTCTAATTAATCATGCTCATTAACAACAAAACATGTCCAACACATTTTATGAAAAATCAAACCCATTCATACTTCTATAAGTCTCGACAATATAGGGATTTTCAAATCAATTCCGAATTCAATCCAATTAAATCCAAATTAACATTAAATCCACATTCCCAATTGATTCCAACTCATCCAATGAATCAAAGATCAAAAATCCAAGACATTTTAGGGCATTCACATTCTCGGCCAAGCCAAGTAATTTGGGGAAAAATGATCCAATCCAATTTTCTTGAAATTGATCCAATCAAACTTCAATTCAACATCATTTAAACATATTCAATCAAACAATTTAACCAAATCATGCCCAAAATCAATTTACCCAATTTTAAGCCCTAAATCAAATTTCATGCTTTTACTCCGCTCTGATACCATTGTTGGAGTTCTACGGTCCCGAGGATCGAATATAAAGCATAAAAATCCATGTGAATACAATCGATGAAGTTTCGGAATACTTACATCGATCGGTTGAGCGACGCGGTGACAACAAAAACTTTTTAAGCCCTTTGAGAAGCTCACGACAGTTTCTGTTTTTCTTCCTCCATTGATCCGGCAATCATCAACATTTGAGCTCCAAGCTTGATTTGGTGATTCCTTGCTCACGGATGAGTTTCCCTATCACCTTCGCAAGACTCCGATGTGTAGGGGTTTTTATGGGGTTAATTCGGTAACGCAGCGGAAGCGGTGAAAATCCGATTTTCAGATTTCAAACCTTTTTCTCGGATTAATTAAATAAACATATTTATTTAACATTCCAATAATCAAATTATGAAAATAAATTCAATAAAACATTTTTAGGTGAATTTACCGAAATGCCCTTGCTTTGTATTTTTGTCCATTTTAGTCCGAAATTGATCCAATCAATTTTGAATGATTCTAAATCATTTCCAAGATGAACTTATGATGTTCAAAACATCAAAACATCAAAGCAACCAAAATCCCCAAATTCTATCACCAAAGCCGAGAGCCCCTCCTTGGAGCACATTTGTGCACTTTGTCATTTCATGTCTCAAAACACATCTAAATGTATTCCAATGAACATTAAACTTTATTTGCATCATATACACACACAAATACACAACATATATGAAAAGCCCCAATTTGGAATTAGTTAAGAACCCTAATTTTTCAATTTCCACAAATTGGACAAATTAGACCAAATACATTAAATCAATTGTTTCAATCATCATTCTTCCATCCAATCCAAGTCTCAACAAAATGAAACAACTCAAGATCAAATCTAGGTCATTTAAGAGTGGGTCAATAACTCTAGATTAGCAACATGGTTTCCAAAACCTTAAAAGAATGTTTATAACTACAATAGTCATACACTTCTTTCATCATACATGCTTCACACTTCACCAAAACTATCATAAAAAAAACCACAAGGAACAAAGGAAGAAACATCCTAAGAATATCATATATTAAAGCCTAGAACCTAAGGAACAAATTCCTTACTAATAGCAAGTTCAAGAAACTTACTAAAAATCCAAGCTTTTGATGTTTGTCTTTCTTTTTCTTTAGGCTCCTTTGGCTTCCTTTTGTGAAATTTATGTTTTGTGAAATGTATTAGGTTAACCAAATGAAAAGAAAATGAAAACAATATATACTTGTTCAAAGAATAGCCTTGGCTGAAATTTGCATCAAGAATATACCAAAAATTTTCATTTCAAATTCATTTCAAAGTCATTTAATCAACTTGACAAATATCTAAAACACTTTATGGATATTTATTTAAGTCAACAATTGCAACTAACATCATTTACGTAATATATCCTAATGTAAGATATTTATATTTTAATTAATTTAATCATTTAACAATTAAATAATTAATTAATTAATCAAATACAAATATATTAAATATATGTATAATATTTACATTAAATATTAAAAACATATATTCATTTAGGATATAAGTCAAATAACTCATTTTGACTATTAATTAATGTGTATTTAAATTAATCAAGTATTAAATGTAAATACACAATAATTAGGCAAATGACTATCTAGTCCTTTTAGCACGTATCTTGCGTTTAACCTTTAAACGACTTTTATAAATAATCAATATTATTTATTAATGTTGCTCTAGTGCTCTACGAGTATGTTTCATTATTGAGACTCTCTAGATTCAGGTATATCCGTCACGAAATCTAATTTCGTGTCCATAATCTATCCACCCGTAGATTATGACGATCACGGATAATCTCGCTGAACCATACAGGTCGAGGTCATGGCAAATGTATAATTCCTCCGTCACAGGTATCCGGATAAATCCCAGAGATATAGATGTAAATGTTAAATCTCTATCGGGATTATCCAGTCGACTATTCTATTAGCAATCTCAAAAGAATGTTTAGAACTAGCTTCTAAACTTTACCACTGGCCCATGGTTTTATCTGATTGCTAATCATATGGACTACCTATGCTCTGATACACAAAACTGACAGATCCTATCTTGATACACATAGGACACCCTGAGGATCTATCTACACCCAACGAACAGGCGGAGGTCTGATCTAAATAGATCGGTGACGTGACTACCGTCTAAGAGTAGAAGATGTCTCATGTGCCCACAATGGCATCTCAAGTCTAAGAATCACAAGTGCTACTCATCCCAAGAAGATTCTTATTGACGATGGTGTACCATCCATTAAGAATCTTCGGTGAGTCGTTCAGTGTTTATCCGCTATAAACACCTACACGTCTATACTAGTCTCCAAGACTTATGGTTCATTGAGAAACCATTGGAATCAAATATTCCAGTATACGACATGTACCGGTCTCAACGGGTTTAATATACTGACCAAGTAGTGTAAACCTTGACCAGGAACTGTCTGAGAATGACAACGTCATGATACTTCTCAATATCCGTTGCGACACTTTTGCAACTGTATCATGACTAATCATTCTATGGTCATTACGACTTTACCATATAGAAAGATAGATTATATTATAGAAACTGCATATATTATTCATAATAATAATGTTTTACAGAAGTATTTAACAGAAATACAACCGGGAATTGGCGCTCTGAGCACCAACCCCAACAAAATCTCCCACGTGCTCTAGTGCCAATATCGATTATATCTAATACCCATCGACTCCATGTGTTTATCAAACAACTTCGGAGGTATGGCCTTCATCAGCGGGTCTGCTACATTATCTTCACTCGGTACCTTGCACACGACAATATCCCCTCACGACACGATCTCTCGAATGATATGGTACTTGCGTTCCACATGCTTCGACTTCTGATGCGCCCTCGGTTCCTTTGCTTGCGCAATGGCTCCAGTATTATCACAGTATAACGGAATCGCATTCTCGATACTTGGGACAACTCCCAATTCTGTGATAAAATTCTTTATCCACACAGCCTCTTTTGCAGCTTCAGAAGCTGCAATATATTCCGCCTCAGTGGTGGAATCAGCTGTTGATCCCTGTTTGGAACTCTTCCAACAAACTGCACCTCCGTTAAGGGTAAAGACAAATCCAGATGTAGACTTTCTATCATCGGGATCCGATTGGAAATCGGAGTCTGTATACCCATTAACCTGCAGTTCGTTTCCTCCTCCATATTATCAACTTATCCTTAGTACCTTTAAGATACTTTAGGATATGTTTAATGGCCATCCAATGGTCATTACCTGGATTGGACTGATATCGACTAGTTACGCTAACAGTGAAACTGATATCAGGCCTCGTACATAACATGGCATACATTATGCTACCCATCACGAAGCATAAGGTTGGTTAGACATTCTAACCTTCTCATCTTCTGTTTGTGGACACATCTTCTTAGAAAGATGAATCTCATGTCTGAACGGTATGTTTGATGTCTTACAGTTACAAAGCTATACCGTTCCAAGATCTTATCTATGTACGTTGATTGGGATAACCCAATCAGCCTCCTTTGTCTATCTCTATAGAGTTTTATCCCTAAAACATAGGAAGCTTCTCCCAGGTCCTTCATGGAGAAATTCTTACAGAGGTACGCTTTGACGCTTTGCAACATTCCTAAATCATTCCCAATGATTAGGATGTCATCAACATATAGGACTAAAAATATGACCATGCTCCCACTGGCCTTCTGATACACACAGGATTCTTTCGAATTCTTGAGAAAACCAGACGATCTAATAATCTCATCGAATCGAAGATTCCAACTTCGTGAAGCTTGTTTAAGTCCATAAATGGACTTCTTAAGCTTACATACCATACCCGAAATACAACCGGGAATTGGCGCTCTGAGCACCAACCCCAACAAGTGTGCTAACACCTAAGAAATTTGCCATAAATTTCACTCTTTTCCATTTGCTTGCTCTCGGCAGTGAGCTGAGAAAAACAAAAGAAAATGGGTAGCCCCATAGGCGTGAGGAAGAGAGAAGATGGGGGAGAGAGATAGAGATTTGTGTATTAGATAATTGTTTTCTAAAAACAATTAAACATATACCACTTTTTGATTTTCAAAAAATCAAGCCATAAATGCTTGCCAACTACCACCATCAATCACAATGACATGTTGTCAAATCACTCAAAGTGACTAGACATCACATCAATCGATTGATGAATGATTTGACACTTGATATGACTTGCGGGCCGCACTCGAATTCGAAATGCGAATGCGCTCGCAAACACTCTCGGGCTCGGGTTCGCTAATTCAAAATTAACGAATTTTCCATTGCGACATAATTAAATGATTATGCCTAGTGAAATCACTATTCACGTCCTTAACGAATTAATTCTAAATTAACTCGTTCGCCCGAATTAAAATCTAATTTTAATTCCGCGTCGAAATCCAATTTTGTATAATATATCGAATATATTATTTAATCGATTAATTCCAAATTAATCATTTTCTCTCTTTTTATGATATTTTATCTCAGATAAAATATCTCCGTAATTAATCCTAGATTAATTTTCTCTCTCATCTAATTAATCCCAGATTAATTAAAGTGCGAGTCATACGTAATCGGTGAATATTCGGGAAGCGACCCATGAGATCCCCGGATATGTTGGCAGTAAATGCGGTCGTTGGACTATCCGAACACGTAAGTACCTAGTACTACGTTTGTACCGATTTACAAGACAAGGTTGGCTTCTACCAAAGCGCCATGCCTACCCAATTCTCCAGAAACATGCTTACAGGAATAAGCGATCTATATCAGGCATAGTATACGTAGTATTGCGTATTTCGATCCAGTATCGGATGATCACATGCAAGGCCTGGGGCTGGTACAGTGTCTGCCCCGTACGAAACATATATCGGATTACTAGCAACTAGTTTCTTTATTATCGGATAATCATGACCAAGTCATATTATCCTGATTGTTGCAACCCTTTAGAGAACCAGTTCTGTATCCCTACGCGATCATCATCTCCATATGACTGGAGTGATACTTCCGTCTTGACATCACACCCAACACACTACAATTCTCAATATACCAAGAAGAGGCGTACATAGAACCGGTTAAAACCCTGGACGACCAAAACCAAAGTATATTAATTGTCGCAAGTATTAGCGGTGCAAGTCTCAGGTTAAGACCAAATACACTTACCCTGATTTCGGACTTCCATAGACACATAGTCATACTACCAATGGAATTCTGAGGGGGTCTATCCAGAGCAAAGCGGTTTCCCGTACCATCGGTAAAACACAACCTCCTATTACACTTGCATGAGTATCCTATATCCAAATATATGAGAACTATGCCGTTATGCACTCACAATGCGCACAAGTGTAATACTAGTCTTTTACGCATTATCGATGTCCAATCTCGATAATACTCTGACTATGGATATTTAATGATTTATACTTCGTGTAATGATATTGTCTCATATCATCTCAATCCAGGAACAAATCATAGGGACCTCCTATCATTTATACATCTTGGTGATCTAATCACAAATGATAGAGAGCAATCTCCTTTGTCACATAGTTAATTTGTACAACAACACCATGATCTATACAAATAGTGATGCTATGGGTCATAATTGTCCAACTGGTACAACCAAGCCCATTAAGCCCAATTACAACTTTTAAGGACCAATTCCAAAATAACCCCAATTAATTTAATTTCAAAATTCCAAATTTCATAATTAAATTAGCTAAAGTGTATGCCATAATTAATTACCCAAATTACATTTCCAAAACATAAATTTGTACAATTAATTTTGCTCATCACATCAAAACATGTCCAACACATTTGAATCAAAAAATCACATCATTTCCATTTTATATAGTCTCGGCATTTTGGGGTTTTTATTGTTCGATTCGGTTTCAATCCAATTAAATCCACAATCAACATTTCCCAAATGATTTCAACTCATCCAATGAACAAAATCAAAAAATACCATGACTTTAGGGCATTGTTCATATTCGGCCAAGCCAACATATTTGGGGAAATAATTTATCCAATCAATATTTCATAAAATTGATCATATACAACATCATTCAAGCATACTCAATCAATCAATTTTATCAAATCATGCTCAAATTGTTTTACCCAAATTTTACCCTAATAAAGTTTCATGCTCAAAATGGCTCTGATACCATTGTTGGGTTTCTCTAGGTCCCGTGATCAATTTCAAGCAATGAAACATATATGAATACATCAATGAAATATGGTGGAATCATACGCACATTGATCGGTTATGCGATGCGAGGAACAACAAGATTTTGGCTCCTTGAGCTCTCGACAATTACTCCAATTTGTCCTCCAAGAATTCGGCCATGGTGATCCTCCAAACTCCAAGCTTTGTGTTGTGATTCCATGCCCACGGGTGGGTTTACCTATCACCATCATACGACTCCTAAAGCGTGCTAGCACCTCGAAAATTTTGCCGCAAAATTCCCTTATGGCTTCTCCATGCTCACGACATTTACAGAATTTTGGAGAGCCAAAATGGCCCAAGGCCGAGAGGAAGAGAGGAGAGAAGGAGATAAATGTGTCAGGTTCTATTGGTTGTTGAAGATTTATGTATCTAATACACTAAATCAAAGTCAAATACAAATAAAAGGTAAATGGCATTTAAACTCCACAACCACCACTATCAACTTCCATCACTATTCACATCAAAAGTGACTAGACATCACATCACTCAAAGTGACAAGTGATTTGACGCTTGATGTGACTAGTGGTTTGACGCTTGTTGTGACTTGTGGGCCGCACTTAAATTCATAATGCGAGTGCGCCCGCAAACACTCCCGGGCTTGGGTTCGCTAATTCCGAATTAACGAATTTTCCGTTGCGACGTAATTAAATAATTATGCCTAGTAAAATCACTATTCACGTCGCTATTGAATTGATTCTAAATTAACTCGTTCGCCCGAATTAAAATCTAATTTTAATTCTGCGTCGAAATCTAATTTCGTATAATATATCGAATATATTATTTTATCTATTAATTCAAAATTAATCGTTCTCTCTCTTAAATTAATATTTTATCCTAGATAAAAAATCTCCGTAATTAATCCCAGATTAATAAAGTGCGAGTCATACGTCATCGGTGAATCTTCGGGAAGCGACCCATGAGATCCCAGGATATGTTGGCAGTAAATCCGGTCGTTGGACTATCCGAACAAGTACGTACCTAGTACTACGTTTTTACCGATTGACAAGACATGGTTGGCTTCTAGAAAAGCACCGTGCCTACCCAATTCTCCAGAAATATTCTGACTGGAATATGTGATCTATATCAGGCGTAGTATATATAGTATTGCGTATTACGATCCAGTATCGGATGTCACATGCTAGGCCTGGGGCTGGAATTGTGTCTGCCCCGTACGAAGCACATATCGGATCTCTGGTAACTAGTCTCTATAATCGGATAAACATCATCTAGTCATAATATCCCGATAGCTGCAGCATAAAAGAGAACCAGTTCCGTATCCTACGTGATCATCATCTCCACTATGACTGGAGTGATACTTCCATCTCGACATCACACCCAATACACTACGATTCTCAATATACCCAGAAGAGGCGTACACAGAACCTGTTAAAGCCTTGGACGACCAAAAACAAAGTATATTGATTGTCGCAAGTATTAGCGGTGCAAGTCTCAGGTTAAGGCCAAATACACCTTCCCTGATTTGGACTTCCATAGAAACATAGTCATACTACCAATGGAATTCCGAGGGGTCTATCCAGAGCGAAGCTGTTTCCGTACCATCGGTAAACACAACCTCCTATTACACTTGCATGAGTATCCTATACCCAAATATATGAGAACTATGTCGTTATGCCCTCACAACGCGCACAAGTGTAATACTAGTCTATTCCACATTATCTGTTGGAGTTCTACGGTCCCGAGGATCGAATACAAAGCAAGAAATAAGTGCGAATACAATGAGGGATTTGCGGAATACTCACATCGATCGGTTGAGCGAGGCTGCGATGAACAAAAATCTGGTTTCTGCCCACTGTCACAACTGACGACAGTCCACCTTTTATCCTCCTCCAAATTCGGATTTTGATCACCTTCAAGGCAAACTCCAAGCTTGTGTTGATTCCAAGCTCATGGGTGGACTTCCATATGACCTTCGCATGTCTCTCGGAGTGCTAGCTCTCAAGAAATTTTCCACAAATTTCCCATACTTTGCTTCCCATTGCTCTCAGCATTTCCCAGAATAATAGAAGAACACAGCCCCTTGTTGGGCGAGAGAGAGAGAAGAAGTTTGAGAGAGAGATGAAAATGTGTATTATCATTTGATTTCAAAAAAAAATTAAACATATACCATTTTTCATTACAAAATTCAAAGGCAAAAAACAATTAAATGCCTTCCAACTACCACATCACTATTCACATAATTCAATCAAGTTGTCCAGTCACATCACTCAAAGTGACAAGTGATTTGATGCTTGAAGTGACTAGTTATTTGAAGCTTGATGTAACTAATGATTTGACGCTTGATTTGACTTGTGTGCCGCACTCGAATTCAAAATGCGAATGCGCTCACAAACAATCCCGGGCTCGGGTTCGCTAATTTCAAATTAACGAATTTTCCGTTGCGACGCTATTAAATGATTAGGCCTAGCGAAATCACTATTCATGAATTCTAAATTAACTCGTTCACCCGAATTAAAATCTAATTTTAATTCCGCGTCGAAATCCAATTTCGTTAATATATCGAATATATTAATTTATCGATTAATTCCAATTAATTGTTCTATCTCTTTAATTGATATTTTATCCCAGATAAAATATCTCTGCAATTAATCCCAGATTGATTTTCTCTCTCATCTAGTTAATCCCAGATTAATAAAAGTGCGAGTCATACGTCATCGGTGAATCTTCGGGAAGCGACCCATGAGATTTCCAGATATATTGGCAGTAAATTCGGTCGTCGGACTATCCGAACACGTAAGTACCTAGTACTATGTTTGTACCGATTTACAAGACAAGGTTGGCTTCTAGGAAAGCGCCATGCCTACCCAATCTCTAGAATATCCATACAAGAATATAAGATCTATATCAGGCGTAGTATACGTAGTATTGCGTATGTCGATCCAGTATCGGATTGTCACGTGCAAGGCCTGGGGCTGGAATTGTGTCAGCCCCGTACGAAGCACATATCGGATGTCTGGTAACTAGTCTCTATAATCGGATAAACATGACCTTGTCATTTTATCCCGATGACTACAGTATTTAAGAGAACCAGTACCGTATCCTACGTGACCATCATCTCCATATGAGTGGAGTGATACTTCCGCCTTGACATCATACCCAACACACTACGATTCTCAATATACCCAGCAGAGGCATACACAGAACCTGTTAAAGCCCTGGACGACCAAAACCAAAGTATATTGATTGTTGCAAGCATTAGCGGTGCAATTCTCAAGTTAAGACCAAATACACCTACCCTGATTTCGGACTTCCATAGACACATAGTTATACTACCAATGGAATTCTGAGGGGTCTATCCAGAGCGAAGTTGTTTCCCGTACCAACGGTAAAACACAACCTCCTATTACACTTGCAGGAGTATCTATACCCAAATATATGAGAACTATGCCGTTGTGCCCTCACAACGCGCACAAGTGTAATACTAGTCTTTTACGCATTATCGATGTCCAATCTCGTGTTGGTTTCTAATTAGGTCCCAAGATCATGAAATCAAGCAAGAAATTCGCATGAATACATCAAAGGAATAAGGCAGAAACATTACTCACATTGAACGGTTTGAGATGCGAAGAACAAAACCACTTGGCTTCCTCCATGAAGCTCGGTTGTGGCCTCTTTGAACTGCTGGACTGCTCAGTTTTAGGCTGTGAAATTCCTCCAAGATTCGGCCATGGTTGACTTCATTGAAGCTCCAAGCTTCAAGCTCCAAAAATCGATTCCAAGATCAAGAGTTCGTTTCCATATCACCTTTGTATAACCCAAGTGTGTGCTAGCACTTCTCCTTCTTCTTTGCTTCTCACTGATTCGGTCAAACCAGAATTTTTGGAGAAGAAATCGGCTCCAAGCCGTGTGAGGAAGAAGAGAAAAAGAGAGGGAGAAGAGAAAACGTGAATGAGGAGAGAGAGAGGGAAAAGAAAAAGTGTATTTGGTTTTTATATTTCCAAAATAAAATCATTTACCAAATTCTTTTTCAATTTCCATTTACCAAAAAGTCAAAAAGCAAAACAATAAATGCTTTTCAACTACCACATCAATCACTCAAATCAAGTGACAACTTGTCACATCACTCAAAGTGACATATGATTTGATGCTTGATGTGACTTGCGATTTGACGCTCGATTTGACTTGCGTGCCGCACTCGAATTCGAAATGCGAATGCGCTCGCAAATAATCTCGGGCTCGGGTTCACTAATTCCAAATTAACGAATTTTCCGTGGTGACGTAATCAAACGATTACGCCTAGCGAAATCACTATTCACGTCGCTAACGAATTAATTCTAAATTAACTCGTTCGCCCGAATTAAAATCTAATTTTAATTCCGCGTCAAAATCCAATTTCTTATAATATATCAAATATATTATTTTATCGATTAATTCCAAATTAATCGTTCTCTCTCTTTGATTAAAATTTTATCCCAGATAAAATATCTCTGTAATTAATCCCAGATTAATTTTCTCTCTCATATAATTAATCACAGATTAATAAAAGTGCGAGTCATACATCATCGATGAATATTCGGGAAGCGACTCATGAGATCCCCGGATATGTGGCAGTAGTAAATACGGTCGTCGGACTATCCAAACAAGTAAGTACCTCGTACTACGTTTATACCGATTTACAAGACAAGGTTGGCT
>SKCR01014097.1:0-61506 GCA_019454045.1 Zanthoxylum bungeanum | reverse complement strand
GTCTTATCACATCTATCTTCACTCTAATTATACGCTAGGAATATATCTATTTGTACGGATGTTTTGACTTTAGTAGAAATACACATATTGTCGTATGTGTTACTGTTTGCTTAAGTATATTTTTTCGGAATTAGATGTATGCAGAAGATCATTCACTGAAGAAATTAGAGATAATTTTTCACTAATTAATAAATTAATACTCGTTTTTTTTTTTGCCCAAAATTTCCCAACTCTACTTCTAGTTGTTAAAAATTCGGGATCAAATAGTTTCACTTACTTCAAATGGCTCTGCAGCAACAACACCACCATCAACTATCAGCTGCAATCTCAGCTGTAATTTCACTGACGTCTGCTATGTATTAAACCGATAAAGAAACCAATTATTATTTAATACATCACATATTATAATAAAGTGGAAGTTTGTCAACTTAATTAACATTTAATAAAATGTCTGTGGTAAGTAACAACATATATATCCTAGCTGCCAGCCACTAGAGACCCCTAAAATCATCATCCAAAGTTGGAGGATTAGAATCTATCAACGCAAGAAGATAATTTATATTTTCCTCAAGACAAGTAAATGGCAATGGACAATCAAAGCCCTATATTAATTGTTGATAGTGCATGAAATTGTCATAAAAATTAGTTGATTCCATCCGAGGCACTGCAAAAGAGCTAGTAGAAGCAAAATTGTTGGGTTGCAACGAAGGAGGAGCAAAACTTGTAGAGCCAACGTCATAGTTGTTGTGGTAGAGGTGGTTGCTTTGCATTGGAGATGTCACACAACAGTTGGAACCAATTATATCAGCCTCAGTGACAGTGCTTGCATTGCCATTCTTATCTGATTTCTTTTCCTTCAATAGACCTTGCATAGAACCCAATCATCCAACTGCATGCACATAAAATGATCGATCGATAACGCTTTTGTACAAACTGATGTCGCATTAAATAAACACCGGATAAGTATATGAAAGCTTGTTATAAGTAATTAGTAATTACCTTCATGTCATTATAAAGAGCAGCAGTGGTTGAACGAGAATGACTCTTTTTTTCTATTCTATATTCATGCATTAGCCAATCAGTCTTTATCGAAATTTTGGATGTTCCTTGATAATAGACAAGTGACTTTCTATATCCAATTGGATTTGTCTTCCCTCCGATGATATTATCAACTCCGGTAGCCTTCCAATATCCAAATCCGTCAGCTCGGTTCGGACGAGTTCCCTTGAGGTACTTTCGATCCCTTGGAGTGAAGAAGTACATTATTCTCTCCCCTTGTTCTATGCACATTGTTGTTCTGTATATAGCTGTTCATACACAAGTTCATCATAAAATAATAAAAAATTTAGTGTTTTTAATAGTTTGTCATCATAAATATATTTAAAAGAAAATCTTAAAATTTTCTTGTTATTACTCAAGAACTTATTGACAGCGGACGCAGAGCTCGATCACAGGGGCAAGATAAACTTGAAATTAACTATGTACAAAGTATTCCTGTATTAATACGGTTAATATTTCTACTTTTACTAAAATACTTCCATGGGCCAATCAGAATCCAACTTTTCAGTCTTATCACATCTATCTTCACTCTAATTATACGCTAGGAATATATCTATTTGTACGGATGTTTTGACTTTAGTAGAAATACACATATTGCCGTATGTGTTACGGTTTGCTTAAGTATATTTTTTCGGAATTAGATGTATGCAGAAGATTATTCACTGAAGAAATTAGAGATAATTTTTCACTAATTAATAAATTAATACTAGTTTTTTTTTGTTTTTGGGCCCAAAATTTCCCCAACTCTACTTCTAGTTGTTAAAAATTCGGGATCAAATGGTTTCACTTACTACAAGAATTTTTTTAAAAGATAAGTTGATAATTTAATCTTTTCGATATATTGATGATATACAAATATATATACATCAAAGAGATATTTACTAAAACATTTGTTTCCATGCACACAGGAAACCTAGTAAAAAATGGGGGCTTTGAAATTGGGCCTCACAAATTCAAGAACTTTTCAAACGGCGTCCTCCTCCCTCCCAAGCAGGAAGATGGATCATCGAATCCCTGAAGCCCATTGACAAGAAACACTTCTTCGTCCCCTCAGGATTCTCAGCCATTGAGTTTGTTGCAAGAAGAGAAAGTGCCATTGCCCAAATCATCCGAATAATTCCTCACAAATCTTATGAGGTTACATTCACCATTGGAGACGCCAAGAACGCTTGCCATGGCTCCATGGTGGTCGAAGCATTCGCTGCCAATAAAACCATAAAAGTTGGTTATGATTCTGTAGGAAAAGGTGGATTTAAGAAAGCAAGTCTCACGTGGACCGATCTGCATGTGAGAGTCATTATTGTGAAAATACCTCACAACAGTTGAAATGAAAGTATGAACTTAAAATATAAACAATGGTCATTGTGGATCTCCTTCCCTAACCCATATTCTTTATAAACAGAATACTCTCTACCTTATCAGGTTTCTCATCTACGCGTATGGCAGTCATGACAGATAAAAGCCTCAATGACTGCATCAGGGTGATAGTAAATTAAAGTAAATTCAATTATAATCTTACTGCAGGCAGTTGATCTCCCAATGATCAAATGCAAATTGCCGCAGCGCGAGCATCCTTAGTTATTGTCCGGATGTCTTCTTTTCCAGTCCAAACCCTCGGCAATGAGTCATTGTCATGGTTGAAGACTGTTGAGAACCTGAATTATATTTCAAGGGCATTAAGCAAACAAAGATGATGAGAATATTATATATATAATACCAGAATAAAAAATCTTTACCTTTCCTTCATGCGGATCAAAACTTTTCCAGCTTCTTCTCTTGCTGTTTTCACCACCACATCTCTTGCGTAGTTCCTTAAATTTTGCACCATTGTGTCAACTGTACTTTGGTCTATTTCAAAACCAGCAATTGCAGCTAAGAACTCCAAAACAGCAGCTTCAATCTCACGTTTAAGAAGCCTTCTTATTGATGCCCAGGTTTCTTCACCACCAACCTCAAATAGGGATTGTACAGGCGCACTAAGTGCTTGAGTAAGTTTTAGCTGCACATCAATAAGGTGTCAACATGGAGTTTTCAAGTTAATGCATATGATGTTGTGATTAAACACACAATAATAGAGGTGATTGGAGAGAAAACTCTTCTTTTATTTCACTAACAAAAGAATTACAAAGCTTTATAACCAAGCTTTACAAAAAACTCTCACACCACTTTACTCTCTATCTTTACTCACACCTTTAGGGATACTGATAATGGTTTCAGAGGCTCAAATTTATAGAGCCAAAACCGCGTGAACAGTGTCACGCGGTTTGGCCAACTCACACACAGCTCATACACGTTTACAGCTTCTCAACTTTGTGTGTGCATGCAAGACAAGCAACTTTCGGTGGAAAGTTGCACATTTAGTCAACAAATCTCCCCCTCGGTGAAGATTTCCCAAAATCTGAGCCGACCATTAATCATCTAAATCCGGATCCTCCAAAGGATCCTCCCCTGGCTGCATCTGAAGACTGCCTACGTACCCTGAGTTGGGATCAAGCCAATCGTAGTTCTCTGAATCTCCCCACTCTGACTATGTGGAGAGTTTTGTCATCCCGGCTATGGCACGACAGATTTCAAGCTTCTCCTTCGGTAAGACCTTCGTGAACATATCGGCACCGTTGTCGTCGGTGTGAATTTTCCTGAGTTCTAACAGCCTTGAGCTCAGGACGTCCCGTATCCAATGATACCTCACATCGATATGTTTTGACCTCGAATGAAATGTCGAATTTTTACCGAGATAGATAGCGCTCTGGCTATCGCAGTACAAAATGTACTTCTCCTGCTTGAAACCCAATTCCTGGACGAATGTCTTCATCCACAGCAATTCCTTGCAAGCTTCCGTCGCTGCAATGAATTCCGCCTCTGTTGTAGAAAGTGCAACACATCTCTGCAACCTAGACTGCCATGCCACAGCTCCTCCTGAGAGAGTAATCAGATACCCCGAAGTAGACTTACGGGTATCCACATCTCCTGCCATATCTGAATCGGTGTAGCCCATCAACACTGGTTTGTCGCTGCTTCCAAAACATAACCTCATCTTGGATGTGCCTCGAAGATATCGCATAATCCATTTGACAGCATTCCAGTGTTCCCGTCCTGGGTTTGACATAAACCGGCTGACCAATCCAACTGCGTGTGCTAAGTCTGGCCTCGTGCACACCATGGCATACATAAGACTTCCCACTGCTGAGGTGTATGGAACCTGTTTCATTTCCTCCTTATCTGACTCAGTAGAGGGACTCTGCTGTGTACTCAATCTAAAGTGGGTAGCAAGAGGAGTGCTAACCGCTTTAGCCTTGTCCATCTGGAATCTCTGAAGTACCTTCTCGATGTACTCCTCCTGTGACAAGTATAATTTCTTGGCTTTCCGATCACGACCGATCCTGATGCCAAGAATCTGTTTAGCTGGCCCCAAGTCTTTCATCTCAAAAGACTTACTCAGTTGCTGCTTCAAATTATCAATCCTCGATTGATTCCTGCCAACTATCAACATATCATCTACATACAGCAGTAAGATGATAAAGTCATCGTCAGAAAACTTCTGAACGAAAAACAATGGTCTGAAGGTCTTCTTGTATCCCTGCTCCCCCATAACTGACTCAAACTTCACGTACCACTGTCTCGGTGCCTGTTTCAAACCGTAGAGGCTTTTCCTGAGTCTGCACACAAAGTCCTCTTTCCCGCTGACTCTAAAGCCTTCTGGTTGCTCCATGTAAATTTCTTCTTCCAGGTCTCCGTGAAGAAATGCGGTCTTGACATCCATCTGCTCAACTTCCAGGTCGAGGCTTGCTGCTAAGCTGAGTACTACTCTGATGGATGACATCTTCACAACTGGAGAGAAGATTTCATCAAAGTCAATGCCTTTCCTCTGATTGAATCCCTTGACAACTAGTCTGGCTTTGTACCGGGGTTGTGAAGTATGCTCCTGTTGCTTCACTCTGTACACCCATTTATTCTTCAAAGCCCGTTTGCCTCTTGGCAATTTCACCAACTCAAAAGTGTGATTGTCATGCAGCGATTTCATCTCATCCTGCATGGCTTCCTCCCACTTTTCTCTGTCATCTGTTTCCACAGCCTCCTGATAGCTCTCGGGTTCTCCCCCGTCAGTAAGCAGCACATACTCATATGCAGAGTATTTGGTTGAAGGTCGCCTCTCTCTGTCAGACCTTCTCTGTGGAACTGTTGGTGGAACTTCTGGTACTGGTGGTTGATCATGATCATCATCTCTGGGAGCTTCATCACCTGTACCCTCATGTCTGGGAACCTCATCTTCAACTCGTACTGGCACCGGTGTATGAGGTTCTGGATTCACATTTCTGTATTGCTGGGGCATTGTCTTCATCTCTTTTCTGATATCTTCTATGGTCTGGTCTTCAACAAAGACAACATCTCGGCTCCTGACGATCTTCTTCTCCACAGGATCATACAGTTTGTAGCCGAAATCATCCTGACCATAGCCAATAAAGACACACTGTCGCGTCTTTGCATCAAGCTTGGATCTCTCGTCCTTTGGGATGTGTACATAAGCTTTGCACCCAAAGACATGCAAGTGTTCATAAGACACTTCTTTACCTGTCCAAGCTTGGTTATGAACATTACCTTTCAGTGCGACCGCTGGGGACATGTTCAAAACATGAACTGCTGTGATGAGTGCCTCCCCCCAAAATGTCTTCGGCAGCTTGGCTTGTGACAGCAAGCTTCTGATCCTCTCGCACAAGGTTCTGTTCATCCTCTCAGCTAGGCCATTCAGCTGAGGTGTCTTCGGAGGTGTCGTTTGATGTCGGATTCCTTGCGTCTTGCAGTACTGATCAAACGGACCTCTGTATTCTCCACCGTTGTCTGTTCTGATGCACTTCAGTTTCTTGCCGGTTTCTCTCTCCACCAAAGCATGAAACTCCTTGAACACTCCAAACACTTGATCTTTTCTCTTCAAGGTGTATGCCCAGATCTTCCTTGAATGATCATCAATAAATGTCACAAAATACAGTGACCCTCCGAGTGTTCGTATCTGCATCGGACCGCATACATCTGAATGTATGAGATCTAGTACCCTCCGTTTCCGTTGAGGCGGGGAGCTCTGGAAGGATACTTTGTTCTGCTTTCCAGCCATGCAGTGTTCACACTTCCGTAAGTGTGAGTTCTTCAATTCCGGAAGAACATTCCGCCTGCGTAGTATCTCCATCCCTGTTTGGCTCATATGACCGAGCTTTTTATGCCATAGCTCGGCTGCCTCATTGCTGTTAACTGTATTTATGCTACTATTTGAAAGTTTAGCATGCATCAAATACAGAGTTGAGTCTTTCTTTCTTACCTCGTGCCACGACCATTGATCCTTTAGTGAGCTTCCAGCATCCGTCACTAAAGGTGCTGCAGAAACCTTCATCATCCAGCTTGCCTGTTGAGATCAGATTTAAAAACCGGATATCTGGGATGTGCTTGACTCCCTTCAACACTAGCCTTGTTCCGTTCTCTGTTTCAAGGCAGATGTCTCCAATATCGACGGCTTTGGACTGTCCGTCATTCCCATCCTTACAGCACCGTAGTCCCCTGGTGTGTAAGATGAAAAGAAGTCTCTGCGAGATGTGGCGTGTATGGATGCGCCACTATCTATCACCCAACTGGTCTCGTGGCTGGCAAGATTCACAACATCTTCTTCATATATTATGCAGAAGTCTTTGGAGGTCTTTTCGGTGGTAGTAGCAACTCTTTCTTGATTAGAGTCACCATCTCTCATGGACTGCTCATTCTTCAGTTTGTAACAGTCTCTCTTCATATGGCCTTTCTTTTTACAGTGATAGCACTCAATATCCCTCGTTCTTGATTTCCCTCGGTTCTTGTCTGATCTCCCTGGGCCTCGGCTTTTACTCCTCCCCCTTCTGGTGTTCTTTTCTGTCACTAGAGCTTCTGAGGTTGAGGTGATGCTGACCTCCTGCCTGCATTTCGTCCTCTTTTCTTCCTCGAAGATCCTGGTCTTTGCCATCTCCATAGTGACTTTCCCATCTGCGGCTGAATTTATCACCGTAGATCTGAACGTTTCCCAAGATTCTGGTAACGTATTAAGGAGTATTAAGCCATTTACCTCATCACCGAAGTCTATGCCCAATCCAGACAATTCTTTTCATTGTTCCGAGGAAATCGTTGATATGGTCTGCCACACACAGTACCCTCCTGGTATTTCAAACCCCATCATCTTCTTGATGTAGTACAGCTTGTTTTTCCAGTCTTTTCTCGAAAAAGCTCCTCCAGCTTTCTCCATAAAACACGTGCATTTGTCTCTTCACTAACATGGTTGACGATACTGTCGTCGATCCACAGACGAATAGTACTGCATGTTTTCTGGTGAAGATTAGCCCACTTTCCATCGGTCATTCCTTCTAGTTTCTCCTCCAGAAATACCGATCCATCATAGTCCTTCACATACAGAAGGTCTTTCATCCTTCCTCTCCATGTGAAATAGTTTGTACTGGTTAACAATCATTTTTTCCGTTTTCCCCTCCATCATGCTCCCCTCCATCAAAATTCTAAGCAGAATTTCAAAAAACGGACCTCACCGTTGCGTCCGGAATGGCCGAAAATGGTGGAAATGACACTTCGTTTGTCAAAATCCGACACAGGGACCAAATTGCAAATTCCAGAAATTACAGGGGTCAAAGTGTAATTTCCGAAAGTTCAGGGGCCAAAGTGCAATTACGGAAAACTTCAGGGACTAAATTGCAATTTCAAAATAGTTTAGGGACTAAATTGAAAATTTCTGAAAGTATAGGGGCTAAATTGTAATTTCCAGAAAGTTCAGGGACCTATCTGAAATTTACCAGACACCGCTGACGTGGCAGATGACTGTGCGCTGACGTGGCGCTGACTGGGTGCTGACGTGTCGCTGACTGGGCTGCTGACTGTGCGCTGACGTGGCGCTGACTGTGCGCTGACTGGGCGCTGACGTGGCGGCTGACGTCACCGTCTTCAACCTTCAGACGAGTGTGGGGCGCGTGGAGTGCGTCGCTGCGCGTGGTCTGCTCTCTGGACGGCGCGTGCGGCGTGCTGGGACCTTCGTTTGATCGCCGGAAAATACTTGCGTGCTCGTCTCGCCGTGAAACGTCTGATGGTATGCTCAAAATCGATTTTCGACAACTTTCGTCGGAATCGACTTTCCGAACCGAAACTTCGTTACTGAATTTCGGGATCCCTCCGTGGAACCGTAGCTCTGATACCACTTGTTGTGATTAAACACACAATAATAGAGGTGATTGGAGAGAAAACTCTTCTTTTATTTCACTAACAAAAGAATTACAAAGCTTTATAACCAAGCTTTACAAAAAACTCTCACACCACTTTACTCTCTATCTTTACTCACACATTTAGGGATACTGATAATGGTTTCAGAGGCTCAAATTTATAGAGCCAAAACCGCGTGAACAGTGTCACGCGGTTTGGCCAACTCACACACAGCTCATACACGTTTACAGCTTCTCAACTTTGTGTGTGCATGCAAGACAAGCAACTTTCTGTGGAAAGTTGCACATTTAGTCAACATATGAATGTAAAGTGAAAAGAGTACTGTTAATTCAAAAAGCAGTTATCAAGTGTTGTATTAGCCAAGAAAACAACCTCATGGCTGGATATTATTTTAGACACCTTGGCACTGGGAACATGTGATGTCTCTGCGTCGATATCACGGTATTGCAATAAGTGTGGTATTGCATCTCTAAGTTTTGTTGTATCAATTTATCCTGCAACCATATCAATACATAATGGAGGCAAATATTGCTCTAAACAAATTATTATACACGCTTCAAAAGTAGATTTTCTATTTCATTCCCCAACACATGTATATTTTTATCTAACTATTAACCATCATAATTTATTAAAATATTTGTATATAAAACTCTTCTAAGTGAAGGTGCAGGCTAGAGTCCCAAAACTTAAAACGAAATGGACGAGTCAAGGGTTTTGATTACCCCATTTGGTCAAATCCTAGTCAAACTGAACTCTGACATCTCTCATACGTCCGAGCCGGCAGATACCAAAAAAGAGTTAAAGGGTGATAACGGGGCAACCTGGCCTTCAAACATCACCCTTCAAAAGAGAAATTGACCCCTTAAAAGGACAAAATTATCCTCTTCGTCATACCATCCCAATTATGGGGTTGCTTTTGCTATTAACAGAAGTTTTGGGACATACTTACTTAATACTTTTTTCCATCGTATTTGGTATTAGGAAGCTAAACCAAATGATTAGGCACGGCCAGGCCTAGGCTCAGCCGGTGTCCTCGTCTGTCTATGATTTTGAATTTTTTTTCATAATTATAAAAAATTAATGGATAATAACATTAAATTTTTTATATTATAATATTATATCATAACAAAGTATATTAAAATATAAAAATAATTTTTAAGTCTGGAAAATTCAGAATCAGCCTTGTTGTTTAGTCTTTTAATGAACATTTTCTCTTCTCGGTCTTTTTAAGCATGTACAGTGCCTCGTGCACTATTATTAATTATGAAAATAACAAGAAGTATTACAAGCCATAATTTTACACCCTGCTCTTTTTTCAGTTTCATCATTTTTTTTTTTTGAAGTCGCTGAAAATCTCAGTGTCAAATCACTCATTCCGGGCGTAATCGGAGCATGTAAAATCCCTGGTTGTCCCAGACTCTTACAATAAACGCACTCCATGGATTCGAACGCATGACCTCAAGGTGAGATTATAAGCTCTACACCACCAAGTCAAGTCCGTTGGGAACCAATTTCATCATTATTATTTAAACCCAATTGCATATTTTGTAAATATGCATTTAAAAAAAAACGAAAAGTCAAAAAATAAATACCTTGTCATAATCATATCATAATTAAAATAAATTGGAAATATTTGATTGGTTTATTGGTTTCAATAGTCAAACTATTAGGGTAGAATTTTCATGCCAGTTTGAATGGAGTTGCTTGGCTTTTTCTTACTTATAATGATCCATTGATCTCTCTTGCACACAGTACTCTCTCTCTCTCTCTCTCTCTCTCTCTCTCTGTGTGTGTGTTATATGTGAGAAAGTGGCTTGAATGAGTGGTGTTGGATTTGAACTTTCACCTTTAAGATTACAATGTGGAGTATATGCAAATCAGATTGAGACTGAAAAATTTGAGGAAAATAAAGTAGTGAGAATGAGATGATCATAAACAACGTAGGCAACTATATATAACTGAATAGCTTGTTATGAATTAATGAAATATTTTCATCTAACACTACACCCGGTTGCGGTTCCGGTTTGGAATCGAAATCGAACCGGAACCGAACCGTTGGCCACCTAATACTATCTCTCACTTGTAAACCGGTCTAATATTTATATTTTAAATTTATTCTATGATCTCCAATGAATGCAGCCCGACGATTTGAGCTTTTAAATCATGTGTAATACCTTTGTAAAAATTGTAGGAAAGGTTGCTTGAGGAGGCAAATTGTGTAATACCTTTGTCAACGTAGCAACAGCAGTAGTACTACTACTAATACTACTGGTGAAGCAATAAACCAGTAGAGTTGAAATGGAGATGGGTTGAGGATTACTGTTGGAGGAAAGGCTGCTTGAGGATCCAAAACCAATGCAATGACAAGTGGGATAATCTCATGAGAGATTACAAGAAAATCAGGGACTATGAAAGAAAATCATCATCTTTAGATCATCTTTCATATTGGAAGAGGAGAAGAATGAGAGGAAAGAAAAAAATTGCCTGCCAACATGTTGCTTCAGATTTACGAGGCCTTGGTGGACGTCGTGGACAAGAAAGGATCCGGTCAAAGAGTCATCGCCGACGCCGGTGGTGGGTCAGCTGGGTCTGGTTCAGATCCCAATGTAGGCTTTGTTATGGAGAGTGTTGTTGATTAAACACACAATAATAGAGGATAATTTGAGAGAAAACTCTTCTTTTATATACCCACAAAAGATTTACAAAGCTTCCAATACAAGCTTTACAAAAAACTCTCACCAATCGCTCTCACTACACTTTCTCACATTTAGGGATGATATACAATTGATCCAGAGGCTCCATTTTATAGAGCCAAAACCGCGTGAACAGTGTCACGCGGTTTTGGCACTCACCATTTGATGGCACACGTTGGCATGTTAAATCATGCTTTCGGTGCCTTTGTTTGCATGCATATACTGCATGTTGCTGGCATGCTGGCTGGCAACAAATTCTCCCCCTCGGTGAAGATTTCCCTAAAATCTGAGCCGATCATCAATCATCCAAAACCGGATCCTCCAAAGGATCCTCCCCTGGCTGCATCTGTATGACTGCCTACGTACCCTGAGTTGGGATCAAGCCAATCGTAGTTCTCTGAAACTCCCCACTCTGACTATGTGGAGAGTTTTGTCATCCCGGCTATGGCACGACAGATTTCAAGCTTCTCCTTCGGTAAAACCTTCGTGAACATATCGGCAACCGTTGTCGTCGGTGTGAATTTTCCTGAGTTCTAACAGCCTTGAGCTCAGGACGTCCCGTATCCAGTGATACCTCACATCGATATGTTTTGACCTCGAATGAAATGTGGAATTTTTACCGAGATAGATAGCACTCTGGCTATCGCAGTACAAAATATACTTCTCCTGCTTGAAACCCAATTCCTGGACAAATGTCTTCATCCACAGCAATTCCTTGCAAGCTTCTGTAGCTGCAATGAATTCTGCCTCTGTTGTAGAAAGTGCAACACACCTCTGCAACCTTGACTGCCATGCCACAGCAGCTCCTCCTGAGAGAGTAATCAGATACCCCGAAGTAGACTTTCGGGTATCCACATCTCCTGCCATATCTGAATCGGTGTAGCCCATCAACACTGGCTTGTCGCTGCTTCCAAAACATAACCTATCTTGGATGTGCCTCGAAGATACCGCATAATCCATTTGACAGCATTCCAGTGTTCCCGTCCTGGGTTTGACATAAACCGGCTGACCAATCCAACTGCGTGTGCTAAGTCTGGCCTCGTGCACACCATGGCATACATAAGACTTACCACTGCTGAGGTGTATGGAACCTGTTTCATTCCTCCTTCTCTGACTCAGTAGAGGGACTCTGTCTCGTACTCAATCTAAAGTGGGTAGCAAGAGGAGTGCTAACCGCTTTAGCCTTGTCCATCTGGAATCTCTGAAGTACCTTCTCGATGTACTCCTCCTGTGACAAGTATAATTTCTTGCCTTTCCGATCACGACCGATCCTGATGCCAAGAATCTGTTTAGCTGGCCCCAAGTCTTTCATCTCAAAAGACTTACTCAGTTGCTGCTTCAAATTATAATCCTCGATTGATTCCTGCCAACTATCAACATATCATCTACATATAACAGTAAGATGATAAGTCATCGTCAGAAAATTTCTGAACGAATACACAATGGTCTGAAGTGGTCTTCTTGTATCCCTGCTCCCCATAACTGACTCAAACTTCACGTACCACTGTCTCGGTGCCTGTTTCAAACCGTAGAGGCTTTTCATGAGTCTGCACACAAAGTCCTCTTTCCCGCTGACTCTGAAGCCTTCTGGTTGCTCCATATAAATTTCTTCTTCCAGATCCCCGTGAAGAAATGCGGGTCTTGACATCCATCTGCTCAACTTCCAGGTCGAGGCTTGCTGCTAAGCTGAGTACCACTCTGATGGATGACATCTTCACAACTGGAGAGAAGATTTCATCGAAGTCAATGCCTTTCCTCTGATTGAATCCCTTGACAACTAGTCTGGCTTTGTACCGGGTTGTGAAGTGTGCTCATGTTGCTTCACCCTGTACACCCATTTGTTCTTCAAAGCCCGTTTGCCTCTTGGCAATTTCACACCAACTCAAAAGTGTGATTGTCATGCAAAGATTTCATCTCATCTTGCATGGCTTCCTCCCACTTTTCTCTGTCCTCTGTTTCCACAGCCTCCTGGTAGCTCTCGGGTTCTCCCCTGTCAGTAAGCAGCACATACTCATATGCAGAGTATTTGGTTGAAGGTCGCCTGTCTCTGTCAGACCTTCTCTGTGGAACTGTTGGTGGAACTTCTGGTACTGGTGGTTGATCATGATCATCATCTCTGGGAGCTTCATCACCTGTACCCTCATGTCTGGGAACCTCATCATCAACTCGTACTGGCACCGGTGTATGAGGTTCTGGATTCACATTTCTGTATTGTTGGGGCATTGTCTTTATCTCCTTTCTGATATCTTCTATGGTCTGGTCTTCAACGAAGACAACATCTCGGCTCCTGACGATCTTCTTCTCCACAGGATCATACAGTTTGTAGCCGAAATCATCCTGACCATAGCCAATAAAGACACATTGTCGCGTCTTTGCATCAAGCTTGGATCTCTCGTCCTTTGGGATGTGCACAAATGCTTTGCACCCAAAGACATGCAAGTGTTCATATGACACTCTTTACCTGTCCAAGCTTGGTTAGGAACATTACCTTTCAGTGCGACCGCTGGGGACATGTTCAAAACATGTACTGCTGTGATGAGTGCCTCCCCCCAGAATGTCTTCGGCAGCTTGGCTTGTGACAGCAAGCTTTGATCCTCTCGCGCATAAGGTTCTTTTCATTCTCTCAGCTAGGCCATTCAGCTGAGGTGTCTTCGGAGGTGTCGTTTGATGTCGGATTCCTTGCGTCTTGCAGTACTGATCAAACGGACCTCTGTATTCTCCACCGTTCTGTTCTGATGCATTTGAGTTTCTTACCGGTTTCTCTCTCCACCAGGGCGTGAAACTCCTTGAACACTCCCAACACTTGATCTTTTCTCTTCAAGGTGTATGCCCAGATCTTCCTTGAATGATCATCAATGATGTCACATAATACAGTGACCCACCAAGTGTTCGTGTCTGCATCGGACCACATACATCTGAGTGTATGAGATCTAGTACCTCCGGTTTCCGTTGAGGCGGGGAGCTCTGGAAGGATACTCTGTTCTGCTTTCCAGCCATGCAGTGTTCACACTTCCGTAAGTGTGAGTTCTTCAATTCCGGAAGAACATTCCGCCTGCGTAGTATCTCCATCCCTGTTTGGCTCATGTGACCGATCTTTTTATGCCATAACTCGGCTGCCTCATTACTATTAACTGTATTTATGCGACTATTTGAAAGCTTAGCATCATCAAATACAGAGTTGAATCTTTCTTACCTCGTGCCACACCATTGATCCTTTAGTGAGCTTCCAGCATCCGTCACTAAAGGTGCTACAGAAACCTTCATCATCCAGCTTGCCTGTTGAGATAAGGTTTAACCGAATGTCTGGGATGTGCTTGACTCCCTTCAACACTAGCCTTGTTCCGTTCTCTGTTTCAAGGCAGATGTCTCCAATACCGACGGCTTTGGACTGTCCGTCATTCCCCATCCTTACAGCACCGTAGTCCCCTGGTGTGTAAGATGAAAAGAAGTCTCTGCGAGATGTGGCGTGTATGGAGGCGCCACTATCTATCACCCAACTGGTCTCGTGGCTGGCAAGATTCACAACGTCTTCTTCATATATTATGCAGAAGTCTTTGGAGGTTTTCTCGGTGGTAGTAGCAACTCTTTCTTGGTTAGAGTCACTATCTCTCCTGGACTGCTCGTTCTTCAGTTTGTAGCAATCCCGCTTCATATGGCCTTTCTTTTTGCAGTGATAGCACTCAATATCTCTAGTTCTTCTTGACTTACCTCGGTTCTTGTCTGATCTCCCTGGGCCTCGGCTTTTACCTACTCCTCTCCTCCCCCCCCTTCTGGTGTTCTTTTCTGTCACTAGAGCTTTTGAGGTTGAGGCTGATGCTGACTCCTGCATTCTCGTCCTCTTTTCTTCCTCGAAGATCCTGGTCTTTGCCATCTCCATAGTGACTTTCCCATCTGCGGCTGAATTGATCACCGTAGATCTGAACGTTTCCCAAGATTCTGGTAACGTATTAAGGAGTATTAAACCATTTACCTCATCTCCGAAGTCTATGCCCAATCCAGACAATTCCTTCATGGTTCCGAGGAAATCGTTGATATGGTCCGCCACAGCTGTACCTTCCTGGTATTTCAACCCCATCATCTTCTTGATGTAGTACAGCTTGTTGTTTCCAGTCTTTGCTCGGAAAAGCTCCTCCAACTTTCTCCATAAAACACGTGCATTTGTCTCTTCACTGACATGGTTCACGATACTGTCGTCGATCCACTGACGAATAGTACTGCATGTTTTCTGGTGAAGATTAGCCCACTTCTCATCGGTCATTCCTTCTGGTTTCTGCTCCAGAAAACACGATCCATCATAGTCCTTCACATACAGAAGGTCTTTCATCCTTCCTCTCCATGTGAAATAGTTTGTACTGGTTAACAAAATCATTTTTTTTCCGTTGCTCCCCTCCATCATAAAAATTCTAAGCAGAATTTCAAAAAACGGACCTCACCGTTGCGTCCGGAATGGTCGAAAATGGTGGAAATGACACTCCGTTTGTCAAAATCCGACACAGGGACCAATTTGCAAATTTCAGAAATTACAGGGGTCAAAGTGCAATTTCCGAAAGTTCAGGGGCCAAAGTGTAATTACGGAAAAGTTCAGGGACTAAATTGCAATTTCCAAAAAGTTCAGGGACTAAATTGAAAATATATGAAAGTATAGGGGCTAAAATGTAATTTTCAGAAAGTTCAGGGACCTATCTGAAATTTACCAGGCACCGCTGACGTGGCAGACACGTGGCGCTGACTGGGCTGCTGACTGGGCTGCTGACTGTGCGCTGACGTGGCGCTGACGTGGTCGTCTTCTCCTTGAGCAGCGCGTGCGGCGCGTGAGGCGATGGGGCAGCCTTCTGTTAGGAGCGTGGCGCGCGTGCGGACAATCTAGACCCTCCGATCGATCGACGGAAAATACCACCGTGCTCGTCTCCGCGTGAAAAGTCCGATGGTGTGCTCAAAATCGATTTTTGACAACTTTTGTCGGAATCGACTTTCCGAACCGAAGCTTCGTTTCCGAATTTCGGGATCCCTCCGTGGAACCGTAGCTCTGATACCACTTGTTGTGATTAAACACACAATAATAGAGGATAATTTGAGAGAAAACTCTTCTTTTATATACCCACAAAAGAATTACAAAGCTTCCAATACAAGCTTTACAAAAAACTCTCACCAATCACTCTCACTACACTTTCTCACATTTAGGGATGATATACAATGATCCAGAGGCTCCATTTTATAGAGCCAAAACCGCGTGAACAGTGTCACGCGGTTTTGGCAGCTCACCATTTGATGGCACACGTTGGCATGTTAAATCATGCTTTCGGTGCCTTTGTTTGCATGCATATACTGCATGTTGGCTGGCATGCTGGCTGGCAACAGAGAGACCAATGATCAGTACTATGGTCCAGCCAGTTGCAGCAACAGCAGCTTCATTGCCTCAAATGGCTCTGCAGCAACAACACCACCATCAACTATCAGCTGCAATCTCAGCTGTAATTTCACTGACGTCTGCTATGTATTAAACCGATAAAGAAACCAATTATTATTTAATACATCACAGATTATAATAAAGTGGAAGTTTGTCAACTTAATTAACATTTAATAAAATGTTTGTGGTAAGTAACAATATATATATCCTAGCTGCCAGCCACTAGAGACCCCTAAAATCATCATCCAAAGTTGGAGATTAGAATCTATCGACGCAAGAAGATAATTTATATCTTCCTCAAGACAAGTAAATGACAATGGACAATCAAAGCCATATATTAATTGTTGATAGTGCATGAAATTGTCATAAAAATTAGTTGATTCCATCCGAGGCACTGCAAAAGAGCTAGTAGAAGCAAAATTGTTGGGTTGCAACGAAGGAGGAGCAAAACTTGTAGAGCCAACATCATAGTTGTTGTGGTAGAGGTGGTTGCTTTGCATTGGAGATGTCACACAACAGTTGGAACCAATTATATCAGCCTCAGTGACAGTGCTTGCATTGCCATTCTTATCTGATTTCTTTTCCTTCAAATAGACCTTGCATAGAACCCAATCATCCAACTGCATGCACATAAATTGATCGATCGATAACGCTTTTGTACAAACTGATTTCGCATTAAATAAACACCGGATAAGTATATGAAAGCTTGTTATAAGTAATTAGTAATTACCTTCATGTCATTATAAGAGCAGCAGTGGTTGAACGAGAATGACTCTTTTTTTCTATTCTATATTCATGCATTAGCCAATCAGTCTTTATCGAAATTTTGGATGTTCCTTGATAATAGACAAGTGACTTTCTATATCCAATTGGATTTGTCTTCCCTCCGATGATATTATCAACTCCGGTAGCCTTCCAATATCCAAATCCGTCAGCTCGGTTCGGACGAGTTCCCTTGGGGTACTTTCGATCCCTTGGAGTGAAGAAGTACATTATTCTCTCCCCTTATTCTATGCACATTGTTGTTATGTATATAGCTGTTCATACACAAGTTCATCATAAAATAATAAAAAATTTAGTATTTTTAATAGTTTGTCATCATAAATATATTTAAAGGAAAATCTTAAAATTTTCTTGTTATTACTCAAGAACTTATTGACATCGGACGCAAAGCTCGATCACAGGGGCAAGATAAACTTGAAATTAACTATGTACAAGAAAAATAAAGAAACGAGGGAATAATATAGAAAAACTAATTACCAGATAAATCCTGAGGGACATGGGCATAAAGATTAATGTCCAAAATCTTGTTGGGTGGCAAAGGTTTGTTCTCGACTTTGTTCTTCAAGTAATCAAGAACAAGTTCTTCATCAGTAGGGCAAAATCTATACCCTGGAGGAAACGAATTCAAGTAGTTCAACGACATTGCTCGTTGTTGCTCCATGTTGATCTTCCTCTGAAATAATCAAAGAACAATAAATAATGCTAATTTAACGAGTCTGTACAAATACTGCGTCAGTTTATATATACGAGCTTTTTATTTTTTATTTTGCATGCATGAGGATGGGGTTAGCAGTTTAGTATTTATATGATAAGACTCTGGATTCTACAAGGAATCACATTTCCTCTGGTGATGAGCGAAAGACGCTAATTTATTGCATACATTGCCACGTGTAAGTATTTTTCCTAAATCTTCAGAAGTCCGTACAAGGTATTCCTGTATTTTCTACTTTTACTAAAATACTTCCATGGGCCAATCAGAATCCAACTTTTCAGTCTTATCACATCTATCTTCACTCTAATTATACGCTAGGTAGGAATACATATATTTGTACGGATGTTTTGACTTTAGTAGAAATACATGTATTTCCGTATGTGTTAAGGTTTGCTTAAGTATATTTTTTCGGAATTAGATGTATCCATTGAGTTTGTTGCAGGAAGAGAAAGTGCCATTGCCCAAATCATCCGAATAATTCCTCACAAATCTTACGAGCTTACATTCACCATTGGAGACGCCAAGAACGCTTGCCATGGCTCCATGGTGGTCGAAGCATTCGCTGCCAATAAAACCATAAAAGTTGCTTATGATTCTGTGGTTAATTCAAAAGGCAGTTATGAAGTGTTGTATTAGCCAAGAAAACAACCTCATGGCTGGATATTATTTTAGACACCTTGGCACTGTGAACAGATAATGCCTCTGCGTTGATATCACGGTGAAGTTTTTCTCGGACTTTTGAAGCATCCCATTTAGCCTGTCTTAAAGCAGCATCTGAGAGAGGAGAAATCATTGAATTTAAAAAAAAAAAAATAAATCAATGCATATTAGGATGCGAATAATACACAACTTGACCATCAAAATTCAAAACAAAAGACTTCTTCCGAGTATGTAAGAGAACAAGAGAGAAAGATGAAAATGGCCACTCAATCATTGAGTTGTTGGAAGAGGTCAAAATTAATAATAGATAAGTACCTGAAAATCTATTTTTAGAAGAAAATTGTTGGCAGCCTGCCCCCGACCGATATCATGGCACCACCTGCATATGACATTAACACATGATTAAGGAAGAATTCACTAATGCTTAATGTTATTACAAGTATTTTCTCAAAAATTTATCCACAATCCAACAAGTAAAAGAGGCCAAAGACTAAGCTTCAACCCATAGCACATAAAGGAAACATGCTCCCCATTGGAACAAAACTTATGAGTTCTGGGATACATTTACAATGGGTGAAGGGCTCTTTTTATAGTGTCCAAACCGCGTGAACAGTGCCACACGGTTTGGCACTTGTTGAAAGCAACTGGAGCATGCAAGTTGTGCCCTTGCAAATCATCTTTCGGTGCACACGTTTTTGCTCTCTGCTTTCGGCGCTCGTTGGCTTCTTCTGCATGCTGTGTGTCACGGTCCTAGTTTCAAACTAGGACGTGTAGTCGCTTTACAAAGTAGCCCATGTTTCGGGACATCAGATAAAGCTCGTTCCTGGTCAAATGTATATCTTATATGATCTTGTACTGGAGATATTTCATTTGTGTGGCAATATTCGGAAGTTTGCCTGGAGATTTAGAAACGTGCTCGTTTGCCGCTAGGAGTTAGCCTAATGGTGCAGCGTTGTGAAGGAGCCTATATTACGGAATGCCGGATTGAGCTTGCTCCAAGCCCTAAGTAACTCTTATGGGTAGATGTACTGGGAAGTTTTCGCCCGTGGGGTCCCGTTCTGAAGTTTCGCGGGAGATTTTGAGATATGCTAGCTTCCCGCTAGTCGTTAGCCTAATTTGGTGCATTGTGAAGGAGCTAACGACCCGGGGTGTCGAATCGAGTGGTACCAAGTTCCAAAGTGAATCTTATGGTCACTTGTACTGGGAAAACTTCAGCCCCAGAGTTGGATTTCGAGATTTGCCGGGAGATTTTGGCAGTAGGCCCACTTTTGGGTCTTTTCCGCTAAAGTGTGGGTGTTGCGGAAAACCATCAAGATGAGTTCATTTGGGGACTAGATTTTAACCCAAAAACACTTATATAGTGGCTTATTGAATGCCCGGAAGAGTTCCCGAAAAATCCTCTTACAATGGATTTTAGAGGGGGTGTGACAACTCAAGCGCCAGATGTGTATACTGGTGAAACTTGTGCAATGTCTTTAAAACCTCTGTAGGGGGGAAGCCTAGGTGAACCTTGAGTGTGGCCAAGGGGGCTTCGGTGGTCTTGGGGCTTTAGCCGTGAACCCTATCGCCCTTAGACAACGTGTGGACAATGGTGTATTGTCAAGATTGTGTTGGTGGGAAAATACCATATTTTATATCCGGTTGTACTATTTGAGTGCCGGGTCCCGATGTTGTGCAGTCCGCAAGTGTATGCATTGGGTCTGAAACCTCCCAAAAATGAGAATTTGGGTATAGAGGCTGGAGATAGGCTGACTTACACATGACGTGTTCCTTAGTAAGTGACGCACGAGCTCTTTTTCCGTTAAGGGAAAAGTTGGCCCGTGACAGTTGGTATCAGAGCCCTAGGTTGGGCAAGTGGAATGTCTACGGATGTGAGTAGATGTTATTGAGACGTTGTGAACATCGTAAGGCTAGTGTGAAGCCTCGGTAGAGAAACGAGTCGAGAGGAAGCCGGGAAAGTGTGTGTTGGTGCACGCGGAGAAGTGAAAATCCCAAATTGAGATGGATGGATGTGAGACAGTATGAGAGCACATGAGAAGTGCTAGTTTCATATAAGGTTGGCTCGGATATAGCCAAAATATTCGGGAGTGACCCGAAATGGATGTGAAACTTGTCTACGAGAGACAAACAAGTGGTCTACACACCGTGAAGGTGTGAGAGATATTTGGGGTGTACGAGAAACACCACGAAGGTGCCGATGTGATATTGGCATGAGTATATGCATTTATGAGAACCCGATGTGGGGTTGGTTGAAGTTGTGTGGGGTCCAAAAGGGGCGTGAGACCCCTTTCCCATGGCAGTAGAGTGCCAGAATGTGATAGAGAGTCGAGATGTGTTAGTCCTCTTGTGTGAGGTAATGTCAGGGACCGAGTGCGAACCCGATGGTTTATGTGAGTATTTTGGAAAGGTTTTATCGAGTAAAGCCTTCGTAAGGCTACGAGCAATGAGTTGTTTGGATTCCCGCAAGAAGGAATGCCTTCAGCCTAAGGCTACAAGTAATGAGTTGTGTGGACTCCCTAAAGTGGGAATGCCAACAAAAGTGCGATGGCTTGAAATAGGCCAAAGTAAAAGTGGGGGAGTGAGCCTAAAATGAGTCAGGTATTCCCCAAAAACCCATTGTGGAATGTTATAACCATTGTGTTGGTTACGTAACGATCGCGTGGAAGATAGAGGCCGAGATATTTTCGGCAATGTAATGAGTCTGCTCGTGAATGTAGAATACCTTACGGGTCGGAAGTGTAATGAGTTGCACGTGGGTTGCATATGTATTGCAATTGTGAGAGATGTGAGTTGATCTCGGGAGAGCTGAGACGCATGTGTTTTGGGAGAATGCCTGTGGCATAATACGACTACGAGTAGTCTAAATGAGAGGGCGTGTACGAGTTACACGGGTAATGGGCCAAATGCGTGATTTTGGCTTTGGAGTGAGTTTGAGAATGACGATTACTTCAAGGAAGTGATCTAGTGTCGAATAAAGTTTCGTGAAATGACCTTGTGAGTCAGCGTAGAATTGGCTAGAGTGCCAAAGTGGGGTGGGAAACACCCGAGAGAGTAGTACGAGTTGGCTTGGTGCCTAAGAGTAATAAGGTGAGATGACCAACGGTGGTCGTGGGAATGAGTTATAATACGAGATGTAAATAATTCTATCTGCGACAGTTGCGTATCGAGACAATTGAGAAGCTCATGACAGAACAAGTGACCCAGAGTTAAGTGTGAGAATGAGATAGTTGCTAGTGAGATGAGAGCAACTATGTGTGTCCAAGAGGGGACTAATGGGAAATTAGCTCCACAATAGGCTAATTGTTGATCGGGTGTGTGTTCATCTTCGGGAGACCCGATGTGCTACTCCAAGCGCCTTGATGAACAGGTAGGCAGGGGGCCAGGGTGAAGTGAACAACCGATCTATTCATAATCAAAATGAACAAAACCCCTTTGTTTTTATCAAAACCCATTCACGTTTACGTGTATGGCGCTTTTTATAAGAAGTTGTTAAAAAAAAATGAAAACTCGCACACAAGAGCGTGTAGAAAGTAGTGGCCGAAATCAGAAACACTCATGTACGGGAGTTTGTATGGAGTTGTGACTGAGACTGGACACGAAAACTAATACACAATCACGTGTGTGGAGTTACTCCACATGTCACGATGGGGATTCCAAGAAGATGTGAGCAGTGTGTGGAATTGATAATCTTAACATGTACGGGAATCAAAGGGTTCCAAACATGTACGGAGATAATATCAAACCCATATTGTGGTAAGTTACAAAAGTTGGAGATTTCGACAAAAACTGTAAGCTTGTGGCAAGTGCCGAAGTTGAGCCATTATATCAGAAACCAAAGACTTATATACGAAAGAGTGTATGATGTTGTTGTGTTTAGTTATTTTGTGCCCAATTCAATATAGAGTTGGATAATGTGGCTAACATAGACATGTATTCCATTCATTGACCTATGAATGTGGTTTCAATGTCTTCCTTGTGTGCCCTATCTATAAGGATCGAAAGAGATTCATGACAGATACAACTTGAGTTGCCATCGTTGAGAATGTCGCTAAATGGAGTGGGGGAAGGATGTTACAATCCTAACCCTCAAGTTATACCATCGTCGAGGACGACGATAAATGAAGTGGGAGAGAATGTCACGGTCCTAGTTTCAGACTAGGACGTGTAGTCACTTTACAAATGAGCCCATGTTTCGGGACATCAGATAAAGCTCGTTCCTGGTCAAATGTATCTCTTATATGATCTTGTACTGGAGATATTTCATTTGTGTGGAAATATTCGGAAGTTTGCCTGGAGATTTAGAAACGTGCTCGCTTGCCGCTAAGACCTAGCCTAGTTGTGCAACGTTGTGAATGAGCCTATATTACGGAATGCCGCATTGAGCTTGCTCCAAGCCCTAAGTAACTCTTATGGGTAGATGTACTGGGAAGTTTTCGCCCGTGGGGTCCCGTTCTGAAGTTTGGCGGGAGATTTTGAGATATGCTAGCTTGCCGCTAGTCGTTAGCCTAATTTGGTGCATTGTGAAGGAGCTAACGACCCGGGGTGTCGAATCGAGTGGGACCAAGTTCCAAAGTGAATCTTATGGTCACTTGTACTGGGAAAACTTCAGCCCCAGAGTTTGATTTCGAGATTTGCCGGGAGATTTTGGCAGTAGGCCCACTTTTGGGTCTTTTCCGCTAAAGTGGGGGTGTTGCGGAAAACCATCAAGATGAGTTCATTTGGGGACTAGATTTTAACCCAAAAACACTTATATAGTGGCTTATTGAATGCCTGGAAGAGTTCCCGAAAAATCCTCTTACAATGGATTTTAGAGGGGGTGTGACAACTCAAGCGCCAGATGTGTATACTGGTGAAACTTGTGCAATGTCTTTAAAACCTCTTTAGGGGGGAAGCCTAGGTGAACCTTGAGTGTGGCAAGGGGGCTTCGGTGGTCTTGGGGCTTTAGCCGCGAACCCTCTCGCCCTTAGACAACGTGTGGACAACGGTGTATTGTCAAGATTGTGTTGGTGGGAAAATACCATATTTTATATCCGGTTGTACTATTTGAGTGCCGGGTCCCGGTGTTGTGCGGGCCCGCAAGTGTATGCATTGAGATAGCTTGTGAGCTTTCGCAAATCATTATATTATGGGTCTGAAACCTCCCAAAAATGAGAATTTGGGTGTAGAGGCTGGAGATAGGCTGACTTACACGGGACATGTTCCTTAGTAAGTGCCGCACGAGCTTTTTTTCCGTTAAGGGAAAAGTTGGCCCGTGGCAGTTGGTATCAGAGCCCTAGGTTGGGCAAGTGGAATGTCTACGGATGTGAGTAGATGTTATTGAGATGTTGTGAACATCGTAAGGCTAGTGTGAAGCCTCGGTAGAGAAACGAGTCGAGAGGAAGCCGGGAAAGTGTGTGTTGGTGCACGCGGAGAAGTGAAAATCCCAAATTGAGATGGATGGATGTGAGACAGTATGAGAGCACATGAGAAGTGCTAGTTTCATATAAGGTTGGCTCGGATATAGCCAAAATATTCGGGAGTGACCCGAAATGGATGTGAAACTTGTCTACGAGAGACAAACAAGTGGTCTACACACCGTGAAGGTGTGAGAGATATTTGGGGTGTACGAGAAACACCACGAGGGTGCCGATGTGATATTGGCATGAGTATATGCATTCATGAGAACCCGATGTGGGGTTGGTTGAAGTTGTGTGGGGTCCAAAAGGGGCGTGAGACCCCTTTCCCGTGTAAGTCAGCCTATCTTACACGGGACGTGTTCCTTAGTAAGTGCCGCACGAGTCTTTTTTCTGTTAAGGGAAAAGTTGGCCCGTGACACTGTGCATGCTTGACTTCACTTCAACAAATCTCCCCCTCGGTGAAGATTTACCCAAAATCTGAGCCGACCATCAATCACCCAAAATCGGATCCTCCAAAGGATCCACCCCTGGCTGCATCTGTATGACTGCCTACGTACCCTGAGTTGGGATTAGGGATGACAGTGGGTAGGGTATGGTGCGGGTTTGCCATTACCAAACCCGCACCGCATATAAAAATAAATTACCAAACCCGCATTGGTACCTAACGAATTTTTTGTGGGTTCTTAAAATATTGAATTACTTTGTGTTATTAATAATATAATTTTTTTAATTAAATAATTTTTTTTAATTGCTAGCTGTAGTTTTCACATTTGTTTTTCGTTTGACATATACAACATGCAATTTGTGTTATTAATAATATAATTTTTTTTAATTAAATAATTTTTTTTAATTGCTAGCTGTAGTTTTCACATTTATTTTTCGTTTGACATATACAACATGCAATGTATGTATATACAGTACATATATAACATAATGTATGAAAGACTCGGTACCATATGTTTATTTTTTCATATAAACATAATTAAAACGAGTTATTCCCTTCATAATTATAATGATCTAAGTTCGCCAACTCAATCGACAATAAGCTAAAAAGTAATCATCAATCTTTGGTCATATTTTTTATGCTAATTGTAATGAAAGTGATGCTTACAAAGCTCAAGTGGTGTAAGTGTAATGAAGAAGCAGGAAAGCTATTGAAGTTGCAGCAAACACTAGCTTGTTTTGCTCATCTCCCGTTTCTGATCATATGAACTTAATCCAAATTTTTGTATTATAATTTTATTAACAAGTGTGATTAAAAAAAACAATAATAGTCATGCAAAAAATCTTCAGATGGGCAGGTTGCAGGTTGCGGCTGAATGAGAGTGTGGAACTGTGGATTAATGTTTTAGGTTTAGGTTTTGTTAGTTGTTTTTATATGAAGATTTTTTTATATTGTCCTAAAAATATTAATTAATAAAAAATAATATTGCGGGTATGCGGATACCCGCAGCGGATACCCGTATTTTTTTCTTAATTACCAAACCCGCACCGCACCCGCAGCGGGTTCTACTTTAAATTACCAAACCCGCACCGCACCCACTAATATATTTACCAAATCCTACCCATTGCGGGCGGGTTTTTGCGGGTTTGCGGGTTTGTGGGTAAAATTGCCATCCCTAGTTGGGATCAAGCCAATCGTAGTTCTCTGAATCTCTCCACTCTGACTATGTGGAGAGTTTTGTCATCCCAGCTATGGCACGACAGATTTCAAGCTTCTCCTTTGGTAAAACCTTCGTGTACATATCGGCACCGTTGTCGTCGGTGTGAATTTTCCTGAGTTCTAACAGCTTTGAGCTTAGGACGTCCCGTATCCAGTGATACCTCACATCGATATGTTTTGACCTCGAATGAAATGTGGAATTTTTATCGAGATAGATATCACTCTGGTTATCGCAGTACAAAATGTATTTCTCCTGCTTGAAACCCAATTCTTGGACAAATTTCTTCATCCACAGCAATTCCTTGCAAGCCTCTGTCACTGCAATGAATTATGCCTCTGTTGTAGAAAGTACAACACATCTCTACAACCTAGACTGCCATGCCACAACTCCTCCTGAGAGAGTAATCAGATACCCCGAAGTAGACTTTCAGGTATCCACATCTCCTGCCATATCTGAATCGGTGTAGCCCATCAACACTGGTTCACTGCTTCCAAAACATAACCTCATTTTGGATGTGCCTCGAAGATACCGCATGATCCATTTGATAGCATTCCAGTGTTCCCGTCCTGGGTTTGACATAAACCGGCTGACCAATCCAACTGCGTGTGCTAAGTCTGGCCTCGTGCACACCATGACATACATAAGACTTCCCACTGCTGAGGTGTATGAAACCTGTTTCATTTCCTCCTTCTCTATCTCAATAGAGGGGCTCTGTTGTGTACTTAATCTAAAGTGGGTAGCAAGAGGAGTGCTAACCATTTTAGCCTTGTCCATTTGGAATCTCTGAAGTACTTTCTCGATGTACTCCTCTTGTGACAAGTATAACCTCATGGCTTTCCGATCACGGCCGATCCTGATGCCAAGAATATGTTTAGCTGGCCCCAAGTCTTTCATCTCAAAAGACTTACTCAGTTGCTGCTTCAAATTATCAATCATCGATTGATTCTGGCCAACTATCAACATATCATCTATATATAGCAGTAAGATGATAAAGTCATCGTCAGAGAATTTCTGAACGAAAACACAATGGTCTGAAGTGGTCTTCTTGTATCCCTGCTCCCCTATAACTGACTCGAACTTCACGTACCACTGTCTCGGTGCCTGTTTCAAATCGTAGAGGCTTTTTCTGAGTCTGCACACATGGTCCTCTTTCCCATTGACTCTGAAGCCTTCTGGTTGCTCTATGTAAATTTCTTCTTCCAGATCTCCGTGAAGAAATGCGGTCTTGACATCCATCTTCCCAATTTCCAGGTCGAGGCTTGCTGCTAAGCTGAGTACCACTCTGATGGATGACATCTTCACAACTGGAGAGAATATTTCATCCAAGTCAATGTCTTTCCTCTGATTGAATCCATTGACAACTAGTCTGGCTTTGTACCGGGGTTGTGAAGTATGCTTCTGTTGCTTCACTCTGTACACCCATTTGTTATTCAAAGCCCGTTTGCCTCTTGGTAATTTCACAAACTCAAAAGTGTGATTGTCATGCAAAAATTTCATCTCATCTTGCATGACTTCCTCTCACTTTTCTATGTCCTCTGTTTCCACAGCCTCCTTGTAGCTCTCGGGTTCTCCCCCGTCAGTAAGCAGCACATACTCATATGCAGAGTATTTGGTTGAAGGTCGCCTCTCTCTGTCAGACCTTCTCTGTGGAACTGTTGGTGTAGCTTCTGGTACTGGTGGTTGATCATGATCATCATCTCTGGGAGTTTCATCATCTGTACCCTCATGTCTGGGAACCTCATCTTCAACTTGTACTGGCACCGGTGTATGAGGTTCTGGATTCACATCTCTGTATTGCTGGGGCATTGTCTTTATCTCATTCCGGATATCTTCTATGGTCTGATCTTCGACGAAGACAACATCTCGGCTCCTGACGATCTTCTTCTCCACATGATCATACAATTTGTAGCCGAAATCATCATGACCATAGCCAATAAAGACACATTGTCGGGTCTTTGCATCAAGCTTGGATATCTCATCCTTTGGGACGTGTACGAAAGCTTTGCACCCAAAGACATGCAAGTGTTCATAAGACACTTCTTTACCTGTCCGGTCTTGGTTATGAACATTACCTTTCAGTGCGACCGCTGGGGACATGTTTAAAACATGTACTGCTGTGTTGAGTGCCTCCCCTCAAAATGTCTTCGGCAGCTTGGCTTGTGACAGCAAGCTTCTGACCCTTTCACACAAGGTTCTGTTCATCCTCTCAGCTAGGCCATTCAGCTGAGGTGTCTTCGGAGGTGTCTGTAGGCACTGCATTTTTGCATATAAATCCCGATGATGAGTCTCATTTGGAGGCACTACCTTTTAAGTCGCGGAAGCCGCGGGAAACGGTTGTCGGAAGGGAATCGGCATTTCGTTAAATTTTATCCGCATGTTTAGCTCCAAGCTCGCTCGTTGGACCTCCGTTTTAAAGCACCTTTAGCCTAAAAAATCGCAAACACTTAACTTTGGCCCAAAACCCCACATCCAAGTCCATCTCACCCAAGCCAAAATAATTAAAACCTTTAAAATACATGTCACAAATTAAATTAAATTAAATTAAAGTTAACTAATTAAATTAAAATTCAACACAAATTAAATTCCAATTTAAATTAAATTAAAACAAATTAAATTTAAATTAAATCTAAATTAAATTAAACAAATATTTAATTAAAATCTAATACCAAAATTAAAATAAATCACTTCCTAATTTAATAAATCACTCACCAATTTAAAATATTTACTCACCTAATTAACAAATTAAATGCCTAATTAAAATCAATAATAACAAATTAAATATATTGTATTCCTAATCTAAACCAATCAAATATTCAACCTTCCTAATTCACCAAAATTTGTCCCCCCTCAATCTTTGACTTTCCTTGCTCAACACAAAATCAAATCATATTCCTTGTGAGACAAGGTGAAGCCTTAGCCATTCTCTATATAAACAACCACCACCCAAAGCCATCCTCTCCTCCCAACTACTCCCCACTCACGGCAAAAACACAAAAGCTCACTCTCACGCAAAAAAATCATCACACAAATTAGCCTTCACGTTGCACATTCAACAGCCTCCCTCACAAGCTTTCAACAACACAGCCTTACACCTAGCCACCTGCCCCTCACTCACGCAAACAGCCAAGCCCTCCATTATCCACACACTACCACGCAAACCAGCCTGTCTGCTCCACACCATCACTCACGTAAGCCCTTCACTGCCTCACGCACAAAGCCCCCACTCACTGCCTCACGCCACAAGCACACAACTCACAAAACATGCCCCTTTAACGCCCTTTCAACACGTCCTCTACCGTCACAAGCAAACCACCCATCACCTCTCCACTCATACCAAAACGCGCACTTGCACTCAACACCCACACACGTCAAAGCCGCACCAAGCAGACACTCCTTCAACGCACACAATGACCTGCTGACTGACTAAACAAAGTCACGATAACAGCCCCCACGTGACCAATGAAGAAACAACAAAAAACACCCAAAACAATCCCCTATACACTTGAAACAGTGACCAATAATACGGCAGCGAAACCGCGAGGAAACAGCAGCAAAACGGAGTCAAAACAGTAGCTTGAGCAGCGAAACAGCGAGGTAAAACGCAAACCAGTGAACCGGAAAAGTTACGGTGTGATAGCCCTTCCGACGGCCGTGAAACACGAGTTCGAAAGTCGACATAAAAAGGTTAGACCTGAGGGTATTTTCCACATTCGTTTTCTGTTTTATTTGTATTATTTATTGAGTATTGCTCGCATGATTGTTATGTTGAAATGCATGTTGTGGCCCTTGAGTAGATAAATATGCATGGATTATGAGATATTGTATGTTGTGGCTTTGGAATAAAATGAAAGATGTGTCAACTCTCGCGGTATATCGGATGGAAACCCGGACATAAATTTCATAGCCGACTCCGAATGGACGGTAGTATGATCTGTACTCGGGATACAACTCCACGTACCGCTTGAGTAAATGACACTTTCTTTTGTCTTATATTGCTTTGATTTATTTATTTTTCGTCATTTGAATTCTGCATGTTACTTTTGTATGCATGATTCAATCGAGCGCATGGGCTTAGCAAGTGCGATGAAAGGTCTCCTATTTGGAGGGGTTAAAATCCTTTACCACGATGATTTGCCGTGCCGGTTGATGTGTGTTCGGTTGAATGCAAGATACGTTCAATCGGGCATACTAAGTTTGATATTATTGTTTTTTTATTCTTTGTATGCATGATTCAATTGAGTGCATGGGCTTAGTAAGTGCGATGAAAGGTCCCCTATTTGGAGGGGTTAAAACCCTTTACCACGATGCTTTGCCGCGTCGATTGGTGTATACTCGATTGGATGCGAGATGAGTTCAATCGGATACGTGAGGTCCCACATTGTGGATTTGTTTGTCTATGAATGTGTTGCATGCATCAGGTCTGGTTCCGTTCGAACGCGTTCTCGAACGCCACACGAACGTGAACCTTCTGTTTACCGTTCGAACGCGTTCTCAAACACTACGCGAACGCGCACACATTTTCTTAGTTTCATCATGCATCAGGTCTGGTTCCGTTCGAACGCGTTCTCGAACGCCACACGAACGTGAACCTTCTGTTTACCGTTCGAACGCGTTCTCAAACGCTACGCGAACACGCACGTATTTTTTTAGTGTTTCATGCATCAGGTCTGGCTCCGTTTGAACGCGTTCTCGAACATATACGAACGCGAACCTTCTGTTTACCATTCGAATGCGTTCTCGAACGCTGCGCGAATGCGCACCCACTGAACTGAGTCCTTTTCGTCAGATTTCATACATAATTGTTCCTAGTAACTATCCCTTCGTATGATGAATCTGATTGCTTCTCTGTATTACGCAAGATTGTGTAGGTATCATTCATCTGTATTCCCCACATGTATGAGTACAACGTGTTTAACGTATTACAATTCATATATCCATGTCGTGATAGTATTTGAGTATTATTTCTTGTGGTATATCGGATGGAAACCCAGACATAAATTCTGTAGCCGATTCCGAATGGACGGTAGTGCGGTCTGTACTTGGGATACAATTCCACGTACCACTTGGAAAAGTGCTCACATGTGTGCTTGTGTCCATATTAGTTATCTTCTTTTGCACCACGTCATAGCATGCTCACTTTAATGCCTAATTGCATCCTTAAGTGTCTTTTTGCATTATATACTTAGTTGACGCTTTTATTTGTGCATGGACATGTAATGTCTATTTGTTTATGATATGTCTATGAAATCACATGTTCGCCATCATTTGATTCGCATTTATGTGTGCTTGTGTGGTTTGTGTGTGCTTGAGTTTCCATGAATACAATATGCCAATGAAGTTGTATGTTCGTTGCTACTTTGATGTACTTTCAAGCATGCAATCTTAGATGTGAAATATATGCAAATTTAGGTGTAAGTTTTATTTTTGTGCATGTGAACTTAGAAGCATGATACTCTTGGAAATAAGTGTTACTTAAGCTTGATTAAATTATTACACAAATCCTTTCATTATAAGTGACATAAGTAAGGGACCATTCCGAACCCAACGGTTTGAGGTCTTCCCTTTTGAGGGGTGAGTGCGGCCTTAAATCTCATTTTCCCGGTTCGCACCGGGTGGCGACTCCATTATTCTCCGGTTTAGTCCCCCGTGGCTACTCCGTACTCCCAACCGGGCCGCGAGCCCGGGACAGCATGCGTCGTCCAGTTTCTGTGTCCCACAGTGTCGTTTGCGTCTTGCAGTACTGATCAAACGGACCTCTGTATTCTCCACCATTGTCTGTTCTGATGCATTTGAGTTTCTTGCCGGTTTCTCTCTCCACCAGGGCGTGAAACTCTTTGAACACTCCAAGCACTTGGTCTTTTCTCTTCAAGGTGTATGCCCATATCTTCCTTGAATGATCATCAATGAATGTCACAAAATACAGTGACCCACCAAGTGTTCTCGTCTGCATCGGACCACATACATCTGAATGTATGAGGTCAAGTACCTCCAGTTTCTGTTGAGGCGGGGAGCTCTGGAAGGACACTCTGTTCTGCTTTCCAGCCATGCAGTGTTCACACTTCCGTAAGTGTGAGTTCTTCAATTCCGGAAGAACATTCCGCCTGCGTAGTATTTCCATCCCCGTTTGACTCATGTGACCGAGCTTTTTGTGCCATAGCTCGGCTGCCTCATTACTGTTAACTGTATTTATGCTACTATTGGAAATCTTAGCATGCATCAAATACAGAGTTGAGTCTTTCTTACCTCGTGCCACCACCATTAATCCTTTAGTGAGCTTCCAGGTGCAGTCACTAAAGGTGCTGCAGAAACCTTCATCATCCAGCTTGCCTGTTGAGATCAGGTTTAACCGGATGTCTGGGATGTGCTTGACTCCCTTCAACAATAGCCTTGTCCCGTTGTCTGTTTCAAGGCAGATGTCTCCAATACCGACGGCTTTGGACTGGCCGTCATTCCCCATCCTTACAGCACCGTAGTCTCCTGGTGTGTAAGATGAAAAGAAGTCTCTGCGAGATGTGGCGTGTATGAAGGCGCCACTATATATCACCCAACTAGTCTCGTGGCTGGCAAGATTCACAACATCTTCTTCATATATAATAAAGAACTGTTTGGAGGTGTTGTCGGTGGTAGTAGCAACTCTTTCTTGATTAGAGTCACCATCTTTCATGGACTGCTCGTTCTTCAGTTTGTAGCAATCCCTCTTCATATGGCCTTTCTTTTTGCAGTGATAGCACTCAATATCTTTAGTTCTTGATTTACCTCGGTTTTTGTCTGGTCTACATGGGCCTCAGCTTTTACTCCTCCCCCTTCGGGTGTTCTTTTCTGTCACTAGAGCTTCTAAGGTTGAGGCTGATGCTGACTCATGCATTCTCGTCCTCTTTTCTTCCTCGAAGATCCTGGTCTTTGCCATCTCCATAGTGACTTTCCCATCTGCGGCTGAATTTATCACCGTAGATCTGAACGTTTCCCAAGATTCTGGTAACGTATTAAGGAGTATTAAGTCATTTACCTCATCAACGAAGTCTATGCCCAATCCAGACAGTTCTTCTATGGTGCTGAGGAAATCGTTGATATGGTCCGCCACAGCTGTACCTTCCTGGTATTTCAACCTCATCATCTTCTTGATGTAGTACAGCTTGTTGTTGCCAGTCTTTGCTCGAAAAAGCTCCTCCAGCTTTCTCCATAAGACACATGCATTTGTTTCTTCACTGACATGGTTGACGATACTATCGTCGATCCACTGACGAATAGTACTGCATGTTTTCTGGTGAAGATTAGCCCACTTCTCATCTGACATTCCTTCTGGTTTCTGCTCCAGAAATACCGATCCATCATAGTCCTTCACATACAGAAGGTCTTTCATTCTTCCTCTCCATGTGAAATAGTTTGTACTAGTTAATAAAACCATTTTTCCGTTGCCCCCATCCATCATAAAAATTCTAAGCAGAATTTCAAAAAACGGACCTCACCGTTGGTCCGGAATGGTCAAAATGGTGGAAATGACACTTCATTTGTCAAACTCCAACACATGGGCTAAATTGCAAATTCCAGAAATTACAGGGGTCAAAGTATAATTTCCGAAAGTTCAGGGGCTAAAGTGCAATTACGGAAAAGTTCAGGGACTAAAATATAATTTTCCAAAAGTTTAGGGGCTAAATTGAAAATTTATGAAAGTATAGAGGCTAAATTGTAATTTCCAGAAAGTTCAGGGACATAGCTGAAAATTACCACAGACCGCTGACGTGGCAAGTGTTGCTGACGTGGCAGACACGTGGCGCTGACTGGATGCACACGTGGCTTGCTGACTGGGCTGCTGACTGTGCGTTACTGCTGACGTGGCGCTGACTCAGCGTCTTCAACCTTCGGCTGGCGCGTGGAGGCGCGTGGGATGCTCACTGGTTGGCGCGTGCGGCGCGTGAGGGTTAACCGGAGCTCCGTTTGATCGCCGGAAAATACCACCGTGCTCGTCTCGCCGTGAAAAGTCCGATGGTATGCTCAAAATCGATTTTCGACAACTTTCATCGGAACCGACTTTCCGAACCGAACCTCTGTTATTGAGTTTCGAGATCCCTACGAGTAACCTTAGCTACTGATACCACTTGTTGTGATAAAACACACACAATAGAGGTGAATTGAGAGAAAACTCTTCTTTATTTCTCACTAAATAAAGAATTACAAAGCTTACAAATCCAAGCTTTACAGAAAACTCTCAAACACTTTACTCTCTATTATACACTCACTTATGAGTTCTGGGATACATTTACAATGGGTGAAGGGCTCTTTTTATAGTGTCCAAACCGCGTGAACAGTGCCACACAGTTTGACACTTGTTGAAAGCAGTTGGAGCATGCAAGTTGTGCCCTTGCAAATCATCTTTCGGTGCACACGTTTTTGCTCTCTGCTTTCGGCGCACGTTGGCTTCTTCTGCATGCTGTGCATGCTTGACTTCACTTCAACACAGACATAGGACCTGCTCGAACAGCTTCCTCCAATGCCAACCAACCCTGCAGCAGATCAACTAAGTACTTGCAAAGGAGATCAGATGGTATCCAAGAAGGAAGATGTACGCAAATGTACCTCATCAGCTGACAAACGGCAGAGCTTCTCATTGGCAATCTCCTCAAACCGAACAGTTGCAACCATAACCTGATCAATATTAACTAAATATTTAATAGAACAAAAACGTGATAATTTGAAACATGAACAGAACATTCGCATAGCAGAAGGACAAATACAAGACCTTATGAGCAGGAAGATCCAGGTCCTTGTTCTCTTTTATCACTCTCCATATCTGCTGTGCACTAAAAGAAAATCCCGAGGCAGGAACAACTCCCCGCCTATTACCAGCAAGTCCTCCCGGAGAGATAGAATGGAATAACCGCTGTCTCAGTTGGGCAACCTGTACATGATGCCAAGTAAGATCATAAGCCTGTAAAATAACAGTTGTAAACTACTTATTTCACAGAAAATGAAAAGAATTAAATAGGATAAGATGCCAAAATGGCAAAGATTCTGAACTCGGATTATTGGGTAAACATTTTAATAATCAAATACTAATGTCCCAAGAGTTCAAAATCTCAAGCAGCAAAGGTCAAACTCAAATAAATCGAGGCTACACAAACTTCTACTTTTACTGAAGTTGGTACCTGCTCTTTAAACTGCTCTTCTTTCTCTTCATAGCTATAGATAAAACAGTAACCTCCACCTCCAAGTCAAAAGCAAGTAATGTCAAAAAAACTTTGATCAAGCAAACACTAGAGTGCTTGTAGAAAACGAATCAGTATTAGAAAGAGAGATTAAGAAAATGTTTTCTTACATTAAAAAATTCACTAAGAGGAGTATTTTTATGGGTTTGCGGTTTAGTAATTGTATCCCATATCTGCAGGAATAAACACCTGTCAAAATGCTGGATGATACAATAAACAAAAGAACGAACTAAGGCAAATGTAACCAAAACAAACAAATTTACCTTCTGAATTTCTTCTCTTAGAATAGGCTCTAAATATTCAAATGGAGTCTGCAAGGACAGTACCTACATTTACAATAAACCCAGTTTTTCTAGATCTGAATTTACAATAAAAATAATCAATTTTACTGTGGGGCCCGCCTGTTGTGAGAGAGATGACATATACACTCGACACATAATATAATTTTCGGCAGGCTAGAGTCCCAAAACTTAAAACGAAATGGACGAGTCAAGGGTTTTGATTACCCCATTTGGTCAAAATCCTAGTCAAACTGAACTCTGACATCTCTCATACATCCGAGCTGGCAGATACCAAAAAAGAGTTAAAGGGTGATAACGGGGCAACCTGGCCTTCAAACATCACCACTCAAAAGAGAAATTGACCCCCTTAAAAGGACAAAATTATCATCTTCGTCATAACATCCCAATTATGGGGTTGCTTTTGCTATTAACAGGAGTTTTGGGACATTACTTACTTTAATACTTTTTTCCATCGTATTTGGTATTAGGAAGCTAAACCAAATGATTAGTCACGGCCGGGCCTAGGCTCAGCCGGTGCCTCGTCTGTCTATGATTTTGAATTTTTTTTCATAATTATAAAAAATTAATGGATAATAACAATAAATTTTTTATATTATAATATTATATTATAACAAAGTATATTGAAATATAAAAATAATTTTTAAGTCTGGAAAATTCAGAGCCGGCCTTGTTGTTTAGTCTTTTAATGAACATTTTCTCTTCTCGGTCTTTTTAAGCATGTACAGTGCCTCGTGCACTATTATTAATTATTAAAATAACAAGAAAGATTACAAGCCATAATTTTACACCCTACTCTTTTTTCAGTTTCATCATCATTTTTTTTGAAGTCGCTGAAAATCCTACCGTCAAATCACTCATTCCGGGCGTAAGCGGAGCATGTAAAATCTCTGGCTGTCCCAAGCATTTACAATAAACGCACTCCATGAATTCGAACGCATGACCTCAATGTGAGATTATAAACCCCACACCACCAAATCACGTCCGTTGGGAACCAATTTCATCATTATTATTTAAACCCAATTGCATATCTTGTAAATATGCATTTAAAAAATAACGAAAAGACAAAAAATAAATACATTGTCATAATCATATCATAATTAAAATAAATTGGAAATATTTGATTGGTTTATTGGTTTCAATAGTCAAACTATTAGTGTAGAATTTTCATGCCAGTTTGAATGGAATTGCTTGGCTTTTTCTTACCTGTAATGATACCATTGATCTCTCTCGCACACACCTTGCACACAGTACTCTCTCTCTCTCTCTCTCTCTCTCGCACATCCACCTTGAATGAGTGGTTTTGGATTTGAACTTTCACCTTTATTAAGATTACAATGTGGAGTATATGCAAAATCAGACTGAGACTGAAAAATTTGAGGAAAATAAAGTAGATGAGAATGAGATGATCATAAACAACGTAGGCAACTATATATAACTGAATAGCTTGTTATGAATTAATGAAATATTTTCATCTAACACGACACCCGGCTACGGTTCCGGTTTGGAATCGAAATCGAACCGAAACCGAACCGTTGGCCACCTAATACTATCTCTCACTTGTAAACCGGTCTAATATTTATATTTTAAATTTATTCTATGATCTCCAATGGACGCAACCCGACGATTTGAGCTTTTAAGTCATGTGTAATACCTTTGTAAAAATTTGGGACAACACCGATTTACCCACACATTCATATCGGGGTCATATGAATTGAAATATTATCTTTAACATCTAAAGATGTTTTATTCAATATTTATTATATATATTTTTCTTGTATGAAAACAATCAAACCCCCATTTTGTGTTAGTCTACTCAAGTTTATTGAGCCATTAGTACATTACTGTTTATTCTTTGGGCAGACAACACAACTCAAGCATTAATACTACAAATCACTGTTGTTGAAAATTAAACACTATACCCCCAATCTCAATTAAGAGAGCATAAGAGAGAGATAAAAGATTGTCTTAATTCTCTTGCATCCTCTTCTTTAAATGAAACTCTCTCTCACTCTCATTGCATTTGCAAGCATATTTGTTGTGGTGATGTATATGGCTGATGAAGGTGGTGGTAGTGGCACTGTGATGAGGGTGTACAGGAAAGTAAACTGGACAGTGAGTGAGACAATGGTGCTGATAGAGGCAAAGCAAATGGATGAGGAAAGGAGAATGAAGAGAAGCAACAGCAGTAGTACTACTACTACTAATACTACTGGTGAAAGCAGTGAATCCTCAAGAAGCTATAAACCAGTAGAGTTGAGATGGAGATGGGTTGAGGATTACTGTTGGAGGAAAGGTTGCTTGAGGAGCCAAAACCAATGCAATGACAAGTGGGATAATCTCATGAGAGATTACAGATGTAATTTCAGCTATCAGCTACAATCTCAGCTGTAATTTCACTGAAGTCTGCTATGTATTAAACCGATAAAGAAACCAATTATTATTTAATACATCACACAGATTATAATAAAGTGGAAGTTCGTCAACTTAATTAACATTTAATAAACGTAAATACTACGAAACAATTGGATTTCTTGCACCACAAACTTACAAATTTCAGGAGAATCAAACAAAATATCTGTGGTAAGTAACAACATATCCTAGCTGCCAGCCACTAGGGACCCCTAAAATCATCATCCAAAGTTGGAGGATTAGAATCTATCGACTCAAGAAGATAATTTATATCTTCCTCAAGACAAGTAAATGGCGATGGACAATCAAAGCCATATATTAATTGTTGATACTGCATGAAAGTGTCATAAAAATCAGTTGATTCCATCTGAGGCATTGCAAAAGAGCTAGTAGAAGCAAAATTGTTGGGTTGCAACGAAGGAGGATTGAAATTGTTGGGTTGCAACGAAGGAGATGTCGCACAACAGACGGAACCAATTATATCAGCCTCAGTGACAGTGCTCGCATTGCTATTCTTATCTGATTTCGTTTCCTTCAAATAGACCTTGCATAGCACCCAATCATCCAACTGCATGCACATAAAATGATCGATCCATAACGCTTTTGTACAAACTGATGTCGCATTAAATAAACACCGGATAAGTATATATGGAAGCGTATTATAGGTAATTAGTAATTACCTTCATGTCATTAGGAGCAGTAGTGGTTGAACGAGAATGGCTCTTTTTTTCTATTCTATATTCATGCATTAGCCAATCAGTCTTTATCGAACTTTTGGATGTTCCTTGATAATAGACAAGTGACTTTCTATATCCAATTGGATTTGTCTTCCCTCCGATGATATTATCAACTCCGGTAGCCTTCCAATATCCAAATCCGTCAGCTCGGTTCGGACGAGTTCCCTTTGGGTACTTTCGATCCCTTGGAGTGAAGAAGTACATTATTCTCTCCCCTTGTTCTATGCACATTGTTGTTCTGTATATAGCTGTTCATACACAAGTTCATCATAAAATAATAAAAAATTTAGTATTTTTAATAGTTTGTCATCATAAATATATTTAAAGGAAAATCTTAAAATTTTCTTGTTATTACTCAAGAACTTATTGACATCGGACGCAAAGCTCGATCACAGGGGCAAGATAAACTTGAAATTAACTATGTACAAGAAAAATAAAGAAACGAGGGAATAATATAGAAAAACTAATTACCAGATAAATCCTGAGGGACATGGGCATAAAGATTAATGTCCAAAATCTTGTTGGGTGGCAAAGGTTTGTTCTCGACTTTGTTCTTCAAGTAATCAAGAACAAGTTCTTCATCAGTAGGGCAAAATCTATACCCTGGAGGAAACGAATTCAAGTAGTTCAACGACATTGCTCGTTGTTGCTCCATGTTGATCTTCCTCTGAAATAATCAAAGAACAATAAATAATGCTAATTTTAACGAGTCTGTACAAATACTGCGTCAGTTTATATATACGAGCTTTTTATTTTTTATTTTTTATTTTGCATGCATGAGGATGGGGTTAGCAGTTTAGTATTTATATGATAAGACTCTGGATTCTACAAGGAATCACATTTCCTCTGGTGATGAGCGAAAGACGCTAATTTATTGCATACATTGCCACGTGTAAGTATTTTTCCTAAATCTTCAGAAGTCCATACAAGGTATTCCTGTATTAATACGGTTAGTATTTTCTACTTTTACTAAAATACTTCCATGGGCCAATCAGAATCCAACTTTTCAGTCTTATCACATCTATCTTCACTCTAATTATACGCTAGGTAGGAATACATATATTTGTACGGATGTTTTGACTTTAGTAGAAATACACATAGGGATTGCTCAAATCATCCGAACAATTCCTCACAAATCTTACGAGCTTACATTCACCATTGGAGACGCCAAGAACGCTTGCCATGGCTCCATGGAAAAGGTGGATTTAAGAAAGCAAGTCTCACTTTCCAGCCTACATCTTCCAGGACAAGGATTATGAAGGCGCACTAAGTGAAGATGATGTGCCCAGGTTTCTTCACCACCAATCTCAAATAGGGATTGTACAGGCACACTAAGTGCTTGAGTAAGTTTTAGCTGCACACCAATAATGTGTCAACATGGAGTCTTCAAGTAAATGCATATGAACGTAAAGTGAAAAGATACTCTGGTTAATTCAAAAAGCAGTTATGAAGTGTTGTATTAGCCAAGAAAACAACCTCATTTAGCCACCTTGGCACTGTGAACAGATAATGCCTCTGCGTTGATATCACGGTGAAGTTTTTCTTGGACTTTTGAAGCATCCCATTTAGCCTGTCTTATAGCAGCATCTGAGAGAGGAGAAATCATTGAATTTAAAAAAAAAAAAAAAAAATCAATGCATATTAGGATGCGAATAATACACAACTTGACCATCAAAATTCAAAACAAAAGACTTCTTCCGAGTATGTAAGAGAACAAGAGAGAAAGATGAAAATGGCCACTCAATCATTGAGTTGTTGCCTTTTGGAAGAGGTCAAAATTAATAATAGATAAGACCCTTACATCCAACGCTTTTGATCCCAACTGTTGTCGTTTTGCATTTCTCACACCTTCATCAAAGTACACTGCCTCCACTCCATGTCATACCTAAAATTATTTCAATGTTAAAAACAAGATCAGAGCTTCCAAATGGAATGGAACCAATAAACACATATCCTGAGGCCATCAGCATAAATATCTGCAATTACTCAGGATAACAGAAGGAGGGTATCAAGGATTCAGCTCCTGATAAAACATAATTTGAAAGCTGTCAGGATTATCAGTTTAAACATTTTACATGTACGAAAGTTATATAGAATAACCCAGACCTTCTAATAAATGCATTGAAGCTTAAGAAAGGATGAAATATACACAGTAACATATTCTATAGCCTTTGCTTCATTACACCCAAGTGGAACATCTCCAAAATAAATTACAGATATATCTACCAGTCAATCAATCATTTATAATCTGCTTAACATTAGTATATCAGAAAAGATGTGAACTGACTCTGAAAGATACTTATCCAGGATAGAGCTCAGCCTTTTTCCAAATCCAGAATGTTGTGATAAAACACACACAATAGAGGTGAATTGAGAGAAAACTCTTCTTTATTTCTCACTAAACAAAGAATTACAAAGCTTACAAATCCAAGCTTTACAAAAAACTCTCAAGTGGGGTGGGAAACACCCGAGAGAGTAGTACGAGTTGGCTTGGTGCCTAAGAGTAATAAGGTGAGATGACCAACGGTGGTCGTGGGAATGAGTTATAATACGAGATGTAAATAATTCTATCTGCGACAGCTGAGTATCGAGACAATTGAGAAGCTCATGACAGAGCAAGTGACCCAGAGTTAAGTGTGAGAATGAGATAGTTGCTAGTGAGATGAGAGCAACTATGTGTGTCCAAGAGGGGACTAATGGGAAATTAGCTCCACCATAGGCTAATTGTTGATCGGGTGTGTGTTCATCTTCGGGAGACCCGATGTGCTACTCCAAGCGCCTTGATGAACAGGTAGGCAGGGGGCCAGGGTGAAGTGAACAACCGATCTATTCATAATCAAAATGAACAAAACCCCTTTGTTTTTATCGAAACCCATTCACGTTTACGTGTATGGCGCTTTTTATAAGAAGTTGTTAAAAAAAAAATGAAAACTCGCACACAAGAGCGTGTAGAAAGTAGTGGCCGAAATCAGAAACACTCATTTGGGCAACCTGTACATGGTGCACTAAAAGAAAATCCCGAGGCAGGAACAACTCCCCGCCTATTACCAGCAAGTCCTCCCGGAGAGATAGAATGGAATAACCGCTGTCTCAGTTGGGCAACCTGTACATGATGCCAAGTAAGATCATAAGCCTGTAAAATAACAGTTTTAAACTACTTATTTCACAGAAAATGAAAAGAATTAAATAGGATAAGATGCCAAAATGGCAAAGATTCTGAACTCGGATTATTGGGTAAACATTTTAATAATCAAATACTAATGTCCCAAGAGTTCAAAATCTCAAGCAGCAAAGGTAAAACTCAAATAAATCGAGGCTACACAAACTTCTACTTTTACTGAAGTTGGTACCTGCTCTTTAAACTGCTCTTCTTTCTCTTCATAGCTAGATAAAACAGTAACCTCCACCTTCAAGTCAAAAGCAAGTAATGTCAAAAAACTTTGATCAAGCAAAAACTAGAGTGCTTGTAGAAAACGAATCAGTCTTAGAAAGAGAGATTAAGAAAATGTTTTCTTACATTAAAAAATTCACTAAGAGGAGTATTTTTATGGGTTTGCGGTTTAGTAATTGTATCCCATATCTGCAGGAATAAACACCTGTCAAAATGCTGGATGATACAATAAACAAAAGAACGAACTAAGGCAAATGTAACCAAAACAAACAAATTTACCTTCTGAATTTCTTCTCTTAGAATAGGCTCTAAATATTCAAATGGAGTCTGCAAGGACAGTACCAACAGGACAGACATTAAACAGAGCAGAGAAATTACATCCCACAAAGTAAAAGGACCATAAAGAGGAAGAAGGACCATAAAGAGGAAGAAGAAAGCATAAGTCCAGACCTTTGTTTTATCACGTATAATAAACATAATGGTTGTCTTACGTGGGGTGAATAAACGCATCATGACCTACAAACAATGTAACAATCAGACTATTATCTTTGATAAACACCCAATATCACGTTGGGAGAGACAACTAATTATAGTACCTGAAAAACTATTTTTAGAAGAAAATTGTTGGCAGCCTGCCCCCGACCGATATCATGGCACCACCTGCATATGACATTAACACATGATTAACGGACACCCAAAGTGTGTGTATTCCAGAGAGTATTCCAGGCTTTTAAGTCATCTATCCATTTATATTTAAAAAACTGCAAATATTGATCTATAGTTTGAACAGTGAGCAAATTCTGTATAGACAACAAAATAAAAGGAAGAATTCACTAATGCTTAATGTTATTACAAGTATTTTCTCAAAAATTTATCCACAATCCAACAAGTAAAAGAGGCCAAAGACTAAGCTTCAACCCATAGCACATAAAGGAAACATGCTCCCCATTGGAACAAAACCCAGCAAAGTCCTAAACATGTTGCAAAGTTTACAGGCCAAAACATGTTGCAAATGTTCTAGAACACACCAACTCGTGAAACGTAGGAAGCATATACAGACTTTAGTGTTTCACAAATTTTGCAGAAGACATTGCAACAAATTGATAACTAAAAGGGCGGGAAAATTTGTCTAGCAGCATTTCTTCATTTAAAAAGGGCTCTATGAGTATCTTTAAGCCTCATAATATCTATCGACCATGAAACCCAAAAGTCAAACCTGATTATAAATTGATGAAATATCACTATATGAAGATGCCAAATATATCAGTTCTGGGACTTATCATCACAGATAAAAACTAATATTAATTAAGATCCTTATTCTACTTGATCCACTTCAGCCGCCTGATTTAGAACAAGGCAACATCACAAGACAAAACAACTACCTATTCTAAAGGTTTTGTGAATCCAGCAAAAGAAAATAGCACCTCCTTGCTGAAATCATCTCTACTCTACTCAGAATTAAATTATTACACCCATATTAGTATTGCTGCAACTGCATTTAAGTATTTAACTGCAGAAAGGGTAAGAGCTATAAGATAAAAAAAAACCTCTTTCGTACAGAATCGTAGCTCCAGTTTGTATTATATTTGAACTGTAGCATAAAAATCAATAGAGATATTATTACCTCCCCTCTCTCCCTTCCATCAGTACCCTCCAAATCCATGGCAATTGTGAAAGGCTCAATGCCAACACACTTCGCCATCCAAATTCCCTTAGTTGTTTGACTTCTGCAACAAAATTAGATGACTTTTCTTGTTTCTTATAGGATGGTCAAGAAATATAAGGAGATGTATAATAAAACTTGAGAAATATAAAAACCACACCTTCCTCTAAATGCATTCGTCTCTCTGAAATTGGTATGGAAAATATGATTCAACAAAGTACTTTTCCCTGTTCATAATGGAGAGAGAAACGTGTATGAGGTAAGATATGTGGTAAATTCTCTCTCTCTATATAATATGTCCGTGCTTTATCGGAAAGACATAAACATATAAAGACATGTTCTCTAAACTTGAAATAATACATCTATGGACCTTTTTAGGCCTTAGGAAACGGCTACACCCTAAGCTAAATGATATCTGCCCTCAATGACACTCTTTCATGCCAAAATGAAGAAAGATTTTTGGATTCATTTTTCCATCCAGAAAATCATATGTTCCATCATTTATTAGAGAGTCAAGTCTAGAGAGAGTTTTCTCCATTTTTCTTTGTTCAAGTTCTTGTAAAATGAGTATTTCTTCTACGAGAAGCATCCAAGTAATCACGGAAAAACGTTAGCCACATGACATTCGTAGAACACCAAGATATGGTTAATAAGTTCGTAAGAAGAGAGGTAACTCGACTTGATTTAAGAATTATATTTTATATTCTTCAACAAATTTCAGGTTTTCTAAGTTTTTATGCTTATATTTAATTGCATGTTTAGTTGTAATAAATTGAGTGAATTAAGCATATTATAAATGATTCCCGACAGCATTGATTGATGAATTATTGAATAACCTTAATCGCTCTTTTGTATCTTAACATCATCAGTAATAACAACAGAAAATGATATTCCTATAACTGTCCTTTTTTTTTTTTTTTTTTGCTATAATAATAGTCATAATCAGTCAGTGGCCACAATCATCGTATTTTAATTTAATAAATAGGTGAAAATTATTTGTATATTTGAAATACAGATTTGAGATGAACAGTTAGATTAATAACACATTTTCTAATTTTACAATCTTAAGAACTTAAATAAGGAAAAATGAAGGAAATTCTCTCTAAGTTTGTGACTAACGTTCTCTCAAGATTATTTGTTCAAGTTCCACTTCATGATTTTACAGTTTCATATTATTCGGCTTGAATCAAAATTTGATGCGGATATGAAACAATCATTTTTAAGACACATGGAATTTTGTTTTTTTGTTTTTAAAATTAAATTAAAATTTTCTTTTAATTCAAGTTTGATGTCCTTTCAAGTTGCAACCGTTCGCATTTCTTCATGCATGTGGCAAGTAACATTTGGCAATTGATTGCGTAATGTTTTGCTCATTTAATAATAAGCCATTAACGTTGAAGTTGTTGGAAAAAAAAAAAGGTGGGGGAGAGAAATAATTTAAAATCAAAGAAAGTGAGTACATGTGATTTGATTATGACTATTTGACTTTTTATGCTTGTTTTGGTTGGATTTGTACTGCTATTTTCATTTCATTATTTTGTGTGATGAGACAAAAGAAACTTGCGTCCATATTGCAAAATTGATGTGCAAGTGTTGTGTTTTAAGATCAAAGGGTGTGAGAAAAATTATAACCTTTTGGATAATAATTTTCGGGAAAGAAAATACAGTAATAATTATTTTATTTTTAGTATTGTTATTGCTATTTGTAAAATGTGAAGCCCTTTTTTCGGCCGTTGGATGAGGGACACGTGGCGCAATCTCTGCCGTTGCTTAAATTACATGCTTTTGCTCATCATATATAACAGATGCTAGGGTTTGAGAAAGATATAGTTTTTGTTGTTTGCTTCTCAGATTTCTCCTATTATTGTTTTGGCTAATTGTTAAGCCATATTCCTAACCCAAGTTTGTGTGATCTTCAATTGGGAGTTGAGACACTATTAGAGATTAGGGTTTATCTTGTGATTGTTCAGTAATTGGGGAAAATTGTTGTTGTAAACGAATTCAAGATTCTTTTGTAATCTTGTTATTGATTAGTGCAGTGAGCTCCTTATTCCGGAGTTCAACGTGGATGTAGTCTGAAATTTTCAGGCAAACCACGGTAAAATCTTTTGTTCTTGATGTGATTGATTTTCGGTTGTGGGTTTAATTGCTTCTGCCTTCAGTCTCTGTTTCTTTAAGTTGTTATCACTGGGCGTGATAAATAAGGGAAAAAATTTAACAATTGGTATCAGAGCTTGTGTGAATGAACAAGACTGAAGAAACAAAACCCTAAGAGCCGTCGATAAAAAAGACTCTTGCTGGGTGGCCGATTCTGTTTGGCCGATCAAGATCTGCAGACCAAGATCGAAATCAGCAAACGTCAAGATCCAGTGACTGGCCAAGTTAAAACCCGAAGTTTGCCGATCAAGATCCCTCAAAGTGTCGAACAGATTCTAGGGCTTGTGCCGATTCTGCTGTTGGTGATTCATCCCTAGGCAATTGAAAAATTCAGATCCTTGTGAGAATCTTTGATAGTAAAAAATCTCTGCTGCAGCAAACCAACCACTCAGTCACTACCGATCAAGACTCTAGTGCTGCCGATTAAAACCCTAAGAGTTTACCAACCAAGATTCATGAGAGTCGTCGATCTGATCTCATGCCAAAACGAGATTTCATGTCGGTCGACCAAGAACTTTGCTGAGTGAAGGACATAGTTGCCGATCTAAACCTCTGTTCTGCCAAGAAGAACTAAGTGCTGCCGAATAAAAGTTTCTTGGTCTTCTGTAACAATATTCTGTGGAGGTGTTTGAGCCTTTTGTGGATGCCGATTGAAAGTTTGGGTAATTAAGACTTTGTGTTGCCGATTGATTTTCTGGGTTAAAAGTTAAGTCAAAAATGTCAACAATCAAACTCGACATTGGCATATTTGACGGAAAAAAGGGATTTTACCACTTGGAAAAAGAAAATGAGGGTATTGCTTTCTCACCATAAAGTGGCCTTAGCGTTGGAACCCGACCCTGAAAAGTGGCCAAAGATGGAAAAGGCCACGAAAGCCGAAATCCTGGAAGAGGCTTACAACTTGATCTTCCTCCATTTGGGAGACTCAGTCATTAGAAAGGTTGATGGAATGGACACGGCAATTCAACTCTGGGGTAAACTCGAATCTCTTTATTCTGTTATTTCTGTTACAAATTTAGTTTTCTTGAAAGGAAATTTGTTTAATTACAAGATGGACACAAATAAGTCTATTGATGATAACCTGGATGAATTCACGAAAATGACTCAAATCCTTAAAGGAACTGACCAAGCTTTAGGAGATTCTAGCGAAGTTATGATTCTATTAAATTCACTACCTGAAGAATATAGTGTCGTAAAGAACTCACTACAGTACACATGAGTTGTACCTAGGCTAGACTTGGTAATATCTGGGATGAGGGCTAGAGAGTTAGAACTTAGAACCAGTAGAAGAGGTGGAGCGAACCTATTCGTGAAAGACAAAAATGACAGAAAATATAATGGGCAGAATAACAACCCACCAAATAATCAAGAATCTAAAGGGAAGAAAAAGAACAAACAGAATAAGTATAAGAACAATGGAAAGAAGTTCTATCACTGTAGGAAGAAGGGACACCTTAAAAAGAATTGCTATAAATTCCTTAGGGAACAGAAAAATGAAGGCAGCGCTATTGTGGCTGCCGAAAAGGGGTTGATTTGCCTATCTGAGGCATTGACTGTGTCTAGTGATCACATTAGCAGAGAATGGATTATGGACTCAGAGTGTTCCTTTCACATGAGTCCGTATAGGGACTGGTTTGTCAACTTTAGAAATTCTGACCAAGGGACTGTGTATATGGGAAATGACAATACTTGTAGAATACAGGGAGTTGGGGACATAACGCTTAAACTCCATGATGGTAAAATTAGGATCCTTACTGATATTAGATATGTACCTGAATTAAAACGGAACTTGATATCGCTAGGAACTCTAGATGAATTAGGTTTCACATATAAAGCTCACCAAAGAAACATGTACATATCTAAAGGTAAGAAACTAATCCTAACTGGCATAAAAAAAACAGATTGTATGTTTTAAATGGACAACATGTATTCTCAGAAAAACCCATTTCTGCTCTAACTTCTAATGTTGATATTACTAATATTTGGCACTTGAGACTTGGCCATATTGGCCAGAAAGGCATGCAGGTACTCAGCAAGCATGGACAATTTGGAAAGGACCAGTTGAAGCCACTAGAGTTTTATGAGATCTGTGTGTTGGGCAAACAGCACAGACAGAGCTTCCCAACTGGAATTCACTTGTCAAAAATCAGCATGGAGTATCTACACTGTGATCTATGGGGACCAGCCAAGGTCCAGACACATGGGGGTAAGAAACATTTTCTCTCTATTGTTGATGATTACAGTAGGAAGGTATGGACATTCTTACTAAAATCAAAGGATGAAACTTTGGTAAAATTTAAAGAATGGAAAGTTTTAGTAGAAAATTAAACTAGTAACAAAGTGAAAGTCTTGAGAACTGATAATGGCTTAGAATTTTATAATACTGAGTTTGATTAATATTGTACTAGTGAGGGTATCCTGAGACATATGACTGTGAGAAACACCCCTCAACAAAATGGAGTTGCGGAAAGAATGAATAAAACCATATTTCGAAAAGATCATATGTTTTTTATTCTCATCCGAACTTCCGAGGCCTTTTTGGGGTGAGGCCCTCAATACTGTGACACATTTAGTTAACCTTAGCCATAATAGTTCAGTCCAATTTAAGACCCCAGAAGAAATCTGGTCTGGTAGAACACAAAAGCTTGCCCACCTTAGAGTGTTTGGCTGTGAAACTTATGCTCACCAGTCTATAGGTAAACTTGAACCGAGGTCACTTAAGTGTGTTTTCTTAGGATATCAAGAAGGGACAAAAGGGTATAGGTTATGAGAAAGGGAGTCACCTGGAGTTAAAATCATAGTTAGTAGGGATGTTATATTCAATGAACTGTGTTTTCCATGTAAATCTACTAACAAGAATGCAGGTGCCTTAGAAAAGGATCTAGCAGATTTTGATCTTGCAGGTGGAGCTCAGATGCAGGTGGAGCCAAGCACATCAATGACCACTGATCCAGTTGGTGACCGGCCAGACACAGAGACATCTGAGGACGCCCAACCTAGGAGTAATAATCCAAAGGAAAACAGCAATGATGTGGGTGAGATGCAAGAACAAAGTGAAGAGGACACAGTAGATCAATTGGATCAAACTGAGCATTGTGGATGCTGGATTTCGCCCGAGGTCCACAATCAGAATTTGTAGGTTGGGGGCATTAACGATCCTACAAAACAAAGATAGAGTGAACGAGAGTAGACTACCACCGGTATGGTGGGTGCCGGGTACACTCCGACGCTCAAGTCAGTATAGTGAAATGAGCTTGCCATTATGTAATATGCGGAAATAAGGCTTATTATTACCTTACTCTCTTTTGATAGCCGTGAGGGCGGTGACAGAGGAAAGGAATTCTCAGAACTTGTGTCAGAGAATAGAAGTTTTTAAGAGTGATGTCAAGACTGCCATGAACCCTGAGTTATCTTCCCTTTTATAGATCTGAAAAGAGATTATTTTGTAGCTGTGATAAAAGCTGGCAATGGGTCCACAACGTGCTGATATATCTGGCTATGGAACCCACAACGTGTCTTGGATCCAACTTTCGGCGTTGCATGTGTTTGTGTTTAGAAAAAGTACAATTAGTTAGTAACAATCATGTTTTATGCTGTCTACTTTATTTAACTTTTCATTTGTAGTGTTATGTACCGATGTAATAAAGTCTTTTGGGCTGGGTTTTCTAATATGGTTTTTAAGGGCCAATATTTGTGGGCTTTTGGTATTGAATTTTGACGTAAAAAGACAATTTTACCCTCGGGTCCAAATTTGGCACGTACAGTTTGTTCCCTAGTATTTAAGTCAAAAAGTTTTTGACTTTGAGAGTAATAAATCGAATGTATCATCTGGGATTTGCTCTTTAGTATGTAAACTTTTTCTGAATCGTTTGGAGTAGTCACAGGTTAAGACTTAATCTTAACAAGATATGTAAGAATGATTTACTGAACCAGTTGAAGATCAGGATTCTGTCTAATTCCACCTGAACAAATGGGGAATGTTCCCAGTCGACTGAACCTGGTGAAGGTCAGGATAATCCCCATGCTACGGCGGGTCCATGGACCAGGGGAATTACTCATGTCGCCTGGACCAGCTGAAGGCCAGGTCTTGAACTTGACTCTATGTGAGCCAATGGGGAATGTTCCCAGTGGACTGAACCTGGTGAAGGTCAGGATAATCCCCATGCTACGGGTCCATGGACCAGGGGAATTACTCATGTCGCCTGGACCAGCTGAAGGCCAGGTCTTGAACTTGACTCTATGTGAGCCAATGGGGAATGTTCCCAGTCGACTGAACCTGGTGAAGGTCAGGATAATCCCCATGCTACGGGTCCATGGACCAGGGGAATTACTCATGTCGCCTGGACCAGCTGAATGCCAGGTCTTGAACTTGACTCTATGTGAGCCAATGGGGAATGTTCCCAGTCGACTGAACCTGGTGAAGGTCAGGATAATCCCCATGCTACGGGTCCATGGACCAGGGGAATTACTCATGTCGCCTGGACCAGCTGAAGGCCAGGTCTTGAACTTGACTCTATGTGAGCCAATGGGGACTGGAGCTGAAATCAACAACAAAATCTGCGAGTGCTTGTGACTTGATCGCGGTGCGTGGTAAGTACGTGATGTCGTGTTCTCCTAGTTCCACAGCCCACTTGGTCAGTCTCCCTGAAAGCTCGGGTTTATGAAGAATGCTCCTCATTGGATATGATGTATAGACAGTGATTGGATGACCCTGAAAATATGGTCGTAGCTTCCTTGCTGCAGTTACCAACGCCAGTACCAATTTTTCCATATGAGGGTAGCGTGATTCTGCATCTAACAATGCTTTACTCACATAGTAGACTGGGAGTTGAGTTCCGTTCTTCTCGGATCAGGAATGCACTTACTGCTTGTTCTGAGACCCCTAAGTAGAGAAAAAGTCTTTCATTGTCGAGTGGCTTAGATAACAATGGTGGAGAAGATAAGTATCGTTTGAGTTCTGTCAACGCCTTTTCGCAGGCTGGAGTCCACTCGAAGTGTTTTGCCTTCTTCAAGGCTGAGAAGAATAGAAAAACTTTTATCGGTCGACTTGGAAATGAATCTATTAAGTGCGGCTATTCTCCCGGCAAGTCGCATGACATCTTTCGGAGTGGAAGGAGAAGGAATGTCAAGAATAGATCTGATCTGAGTTGGATTGGCTTCTATCCCTCGTCGCTTGACCATGTACCCAAGAAATTTCCCTGAAGCGACTCCAAAAGCACATTTTGTTGGATTCAATTTCATACCGTACTTCTTCATTGTGTCGAATGCCTGCTCCAAATGTGTCAGATGTTGTTCGGCTTCTATTGACTTTACCAGCATGTCATCTATATAAACCTCCATGGTCTTCCCTATTTGCTGAGAAAACATTTTGTTCACCATTCGTTGATAAGTCGCTCTAGCATTTTTGAGTCCGAATGGCATCACTTTATAACAATATATGCCTCTGTTGGTGATGAATGCAGTTTTCTCCTGGTCGTTCGGATGCATGAGGATTTGATTGTAGCCTGAATAGGCATCCATGAAACTCAGTAACTCATGGCCTGCTGTAGCGTCAACCAAGGAATCAATATGAGGTAATGGGAAGGAATCCTTGGGGCACGCTTTGTTCAAATCTGTGAAGTCGATGCAAACTCTCCATTTCCCGTTCTTCTTTCGTACTATCATTACATTAGCTAACCATTCTGGGAATTGAACCTCCTTGATGGCTCCATTTTGTAATAATTTTTGGACTTCTTCATTGATGATCTGATTTCTCTCCGGGGCAAACTTTCTTCTTTTCTGCCTGACAGGAGGGTAGTTTGGATCTACATGGAGCTCATGGGTGATTAACTCTGGGTCGATCCCGGTCATATCTTCGTGTGACCAGGCGAAACAATCATGTCGCTTCATCAAGAAATCAATTAGGTCGGTTCGTAGCTTGGGATCCAGATTAACTCCAATTGGTACTTTGTGATCTGCATATTCTGGGTGTATTGAGACTTCGTCTAGCTCCTCCACGCTTGGCTGATCTGGTGGTGTAACATCGGATCCCTCCATTAATTGCTATGCCGACTGAGTTTTCGCCTTTAAAGTAGTCTGGTAACAACTCCTTGAAGCGTGTCGGTCTCCTACAATCTCTTGAATTCCCCATCTTGTGGGAAATTTGAGCACTTGATGATAAGTTGATGAGACTGCCCTCATCTCGTGAATCCAAGGTCGGCCAACGATCAAGTTGTAGGCTGAGGGACAATCGAGGACCAAAAATGAAGTCAACTTATTGATTCCTCCTGCATAGACTGGAAGAGTTATTTCTCCAATGGTGAATTTCTGTTCGCCGCTGAACCCAATAAGAACAGTTGACTTCCTGTTGATCTTTTCAATCTCGGTTCCCATGTCGGAAAGGGCTGCCTGAAGATGATATTTGCTGACGAACCTGTGTCGACCAAGATTCTTTTGACCATAAAATTTGCAATTTGTAATTAGATTACCAGCGCATCGTGATGCAGATTCATTCGGCTGGAATTGCTGTCTGCGTCTGAAAATTCAATTGTAAGGTTTGTACAAGTCTCCTCTATTGACATAGTCGAATGGAAAAGACCTATTGTGGCAATTCTGGCATGTCGTTTCGCTGCGGAATATGAAACACCACTAACTTCAGAACCACCAGAAATAAAACTTACAGTATTGTTGATTGGTGGTGGTGGTATGGGGCCATCTTCTTTGTCATTTCTCCTGACCATTGTAGCCTTGCCCTTATCTGTGAGCAATTCCTTCAAGTGCCCTTTGTTCAACAATTCCAATACTTCCAATCTTAAAGCCACACAATCTGCTGTCGTATGACCATAATCTCGGTGAAACTCACACCATTTGCTGGTATCTTTTTTGACTGAATAATCTCTGGAGCGTGGAGGCCACCTTACTTCGCCTCCCATCTTCTTGAGTACCGAAACCAGTTCTCCCGGGGAAACAGTAAAATTGTAGTCTGTGAGTCTCTCCCTGTTAGCAGATTTGTCTTGTCCCCTGAAAGTTAATGGTTGGCACTTGAAGTCCCGGTTGAAATGTTGATTCATTTTCGGAAGATCCTTCTTGTCTGTTGGCCGAGGTGCTCTATTGAGAAATTCTTTGCGCCGTTTAGTAGTATCTTGAGTGTTATTGTACTGCAAACCAGAAAATTCTCTTTTCTCTTGTTCCTCTTGTCTTCTTCCCACCTCATTTCAATTTGGGCTCGAGCCATGGCCTTGATCCATCGTGTAGCATCGGAATTTAGTGAGTTTCTTGTAAAGTCCGCTTTCTAGAAGCAAACCATTTCTGAATGCTTCTACTGCAGTAGGTTGATGGAGGTCCGGGATAGTTATCCTTTCTTTATTGAAGCGAGCTACGTAACTTCGTAAAGATTCACCTTTCCTTTGCTGGATGGCACAAAGGTCGTCCGAAGTCTTCTCAATCTTGCAAGAACTCGCAAAATGCTCTACAAACTTGTCTGCCAGATGTTGGTATGACCCAATGGACCTATACGGGAGATTGATGAACCAAGTTAGGGCTGGACCTGCCAATGTCTCCCCAATCCTCTGCACATTCCGGCTTCCCACTGTCGAGGGGTCAGGCCTGTTGACATCATCTTATATTTGTAATGGATGATGTGGTCGTCTGGGTCAGTAGACCCATCATACATTTTCATATCTGGAGGGCTGAATTTCCTTGGCAATTCTAGAGGTGATAGTCTCAAAAAATGGTGTGTCAGAAATTGTCCAGCTCTACTTTTTCTTATTGGCAGTTTGACGCCTGGTAGACCGGACAATATTGCTTCTTTGAACTCTAACATTTCTTTGCGCATGTTGGAGGCGACTTGCTGAGCCTGGTCGGCTGGGGAAATTGGCGGAACTGTATGATTTCTTGGGTGGTCACCCGGTGAAGGAATATCATTTGCCACATCGTTGAAAGTTTCCAAAAGATTGGATGGAATTATATCATTGTTGGCATTGCCCGGTGAATCACGTTGTTGAGAGGTGGGAGAGATTAATTCTAACTGCTTTCGAAGGTTTGTATTGGAGCTTCGCATGGTCAAATTCTCCTCCTCCAAAGTTCGTAACCGTTCTTGTAGCATAGATATTTGGGCTGAAGTTGGATCTGGTGTCAGCTCGCTACTTGAAGCCATGAATGACAGTTAGAATTGTAGACTGTGAAATCTTTTGTTTGCTATAAATCGCCAAGGCCCCACGGTGGGCGCCAAATTGTGGATGCTAGATTTCGCCCGAGGTCCACAATCAGAATTTGTAGGTTTGGGGCATTAACGATCCTGCAAAACAAAGATAGAGTGAACGGGAGTAGACTACCACCGGTATGGTGGGTGCCGGGTACACTCCGACGCTCAAGTCAGTATAGTGAAATGAGCTGCCATTATGTAATATGCGGAAATAAGGCTTATTATTACCTTACTCTCTTTTGATAGCCGTGAGGGCGGTGACAAAGGAAAGGAATTCTCAGAACTTGTGTCAGAGAATAGAAGTTTTTAAGAGTGATGTCAAGCCTGCCATGAACCCTGAGTTATCTTCCCTTTTATAGATCTGAAAAGAGATTATTTTGTAGCTGTGATAAAAGCTGGCAATGGGTCCACAACGTGCTGATATATCTGGCTATGGAACCCACAACGTGTCTTGGATCCAACTTTCGGCGTTGCTTGCATGTTTGTGTTTAGAAAAAGTACAATAGTTAGTAACAATCATGTTTTATGCTGTCTACTTTATTTAACTTTTCATTTGTAGTGTTATGTACCGATGGAATAAAGTCTTTTGGGCTGGGTTTTCTAATATGGTTTTTAAGGGCCAATATTTGTGGGCTTTTGGTATTGAATTTTGACGTAAAAAGACAGTTTTACCCTCGGGTCCAAATTTGGCACGTACAAGCAATCATGATGAAACACCATAAGACACATTGGCCAACTACCAGCTAGCAAGAGACTGAAGTAGGAGGCAGGTAAAACCTTCTACCAGGTATGATTTACTCAACAATGATTTATACTTATGTGTAAATATCAAGTCATGATATAAATGGAATAGAGCCTGCTAGCCTAGGAGAGGCATTAAGATCTACCCATAAACGTGAATGGGAAGAGGCCATGAAAGAAGAGATGTCTTTTCTTAGAAAAAACCAAACTGGACTTTAGTTCCTAAACCTAAAGACCAGAAGTTGGTTGAGTGTAAGTGGTTGTTTAAAGTCAAAGATGGAATTCTGCCTAGTGAATGTAGGACACAGGATCTGGGGCGACGCATGCTGTTCCGGGCTCGCGGCCCGGTTGGGAGTACGGAGTAGCCCGCGAGGGACTAAACCGGAGAATAATGGAGTCGCCACCCGGTGTGAACCGGGATAAAGATTTAGGCCGCACTCACCCCTCGCAAGGGAAGACCTCAAATCGTTGGGTTCGGAATGGTCCCTTACTTATGCCACTTGTAATAACGTGATTTGTGAAATAATCTAACCAAGCCTAAGCAACATATTCCAAGATAAGTCACTCCTAAGTTTGCATGCATAGGTACAATCTCATATCTAAGTTTACATATAACACATTTTCATGCCTGCATACAACCTATTTGTATATAATCTATGTCCGAATTCATGCATAAAGATAAATTGACATACGGAAAAAATACAATTTCACATTGGTAGGCACAGAAGCGCAAACACATAGCCTTCATATAAGCATGCATATTAAGGAAAGACACTTAAGCGCATAATAATAGAATAGATAACTAAAGAGGTAATACAAATGCATAAGGTAAAAAAGAGATAACTATATGCGTTTGAACGGTAAACAGAAGGTTCGCGTTCGTATATCGTTTGATAACGCGTTCGAACGGGACCAGACAGAAAACATGCATTCGTGTGGCGTTCTGAAACGCGTTCGAACGGGGTCACAACAACGACCTCCAAAATACAGTAAACAACATGACACATACATGAACGAATGAATAGATGACATCTAATAAATAATAGCGGGCTAAAGCGCGGCAAAGCATCGTGGTAAAGGATTTTAACCTCTCAAAATAGAAGACCTTTAATCGCACTTACTAAGCCCATGCGCAATCAACACAATACATATATAAAAAGTAAAGACAATGATATCGGACTTCGTATACCCGATTGAACACATCTTACATTCAACCGAATATACATCAACCGGCGCGGTAAAGCATCGTGGTAAAGGATTATAACCCTCAGAATAGGAGACCTTTAATCCAACTTACTAAGCCCATGCGCTCGATCACATCATGCATATAAAAAATAAAGACAATAATATCGGCTTCGTATACCCGATTGAACACATCTTACATTCAACCGAATATACATCAACCGGCTCGGCAAAGCATCGTGGTAAAGGGTTTTAACCCCTCAAAATAGGGGACCTTTAATCCAACTTATTAAGCCCATGCGCTCGATCACATCATGCATATAAAAAATAAAGACAATAATATCAGCTTTGTATACCCGATTGAACACATCTTACATTCAACCGAATATACATCAATCGGCGCGGTAAAATATCGTGGTAAATGATTTTAACCCCTTAAAATAGGGGACATTTAATCCAACTACTAAGCCCATGCGCTCGATCACATCATTACATAAACAAATAACATGCGGAAATCAAGTAGCGAATAATAAACAAATCAAAGCAACATAAGACGAAATATGCGCCGTTTACTCAAGTGGTACGTGGAGTTGTATCCCAAGTACAGATCATACTACCGTCCATTCAGAATCGGCTATGAAATTTATGTCCGGGTTTCCATCCTATATACCACGAGAGGCGAAACACTTTTCATTTTATTCAAGAGCCACAACATACATCATTTTACAATACATGCATTTTTTTTATCTATTCAAAGGCCACAACATGCATCACTCCATAAAATCATGCAAACGAAACTCAATAAATAATAAAAATACAACTGAAAACGGATGTGAAAAATACCCTCAGGTCTAACCTTTTTTGTCGACTTTCAGACTCGCGTTTCACGGAGATCGGAAGGGTTAAAGCTCCTCAACTTTTATGGTTCACTGGTTTGCATTTTACCTCGCTGTTTCGCTGCTCAAGCTACTGTTTTGACTCCGTTTTGCTACCGTATTGCTGCCGTATTTTGGTCACTATGTTTGGTAATTTAGGCTACTGTTTTGGGTGTTTCGAGGACTGTTTTGGGCTGTGTTTTTGTCTTGGTTTGTTGGCTGATTTTTGGGCTGTTTAAGGACTGTTTTGGGTGTTTCGGGGACTCTTTTGGGGGACAGATTGGGCGTGAAAACTGGGCAGAACAGTGGGGTGATTTGCGGCAGTGCAGTGGGGTATTTAGGCGTGCAGTGAAGGTGATGCAGAGAGGGCTGTTTGGCGTGAGTTTGAGGGGTTATTGGGGCTGTTTCAAGGTCTGTTTAGGCGTGAGTTTGGGGCTGTGAAGGAGGCTAGATGCGGTAATGGGGCTGTGTGTAGGAGTGATGTGCGTGAATGAGGTAGATTGGAGGTGGTGTTCACGGCAATGCAAGGTCTTAGGATTTTGATGTCTTGTATCTCTTATGTGAATATTATGTGAATGAACTAGGCTTTCCTTCTTGTGTATGGGCATGAATTGTGTGAGATTAGAGAGAGAGTTGGCTTTGGTTTTGGGTTGTTTATATAGACAAGGGTTAGGGCTTCCCCTTGTCTCACAAGGAATAGATTGGGTTTGGTGTCAAACAAGGAAAGGATTTGATTGATTGGGGGGACAAATTTTGGTGAATTAGGAAGGTTGAATATTTGATTTATCTTGTTTAGGCATGATATTGGTTAAGTAAGGTATAAATATTTGTGATTTATTTTAATTTGGTATAATGACTTAATTAATATTTTATTTAGTTAATATTTAATTTAATTAATATTTAATTCAATTGGGTTGTATTTTGAGGGCCTTGGGCGTGTGGGCAAGTGTGATGGGCTATGTGTTGTGTTGGTTTGGTGAGTGGGTTTGGGCCAAGGTTAAATGGTTCTGGGTTTTTTAGGCTAAAGGTGCTTTAAAATAGAGGTCCAATGAGCGAGCTTGGAGCTAAACATGCAGATAAAATTTAACGGAATACCGATTCCCTTCCGACAACCGTTTCCCGCAACTTCCTCGACTAAAAAGGTAGTGCCTCAAAATGAGACTCATCATAGGGACTCACATGCAAAAATAATGCCTACAGTCGCCCCCACTTTGATGGGACTTATGCAGTGTGTGACTTTGAACAATCCTATAAAAGTTATGCAATGCATTTCCACTTACCTGGCTCGCCAGCTGTTGCTTAACTTACTTGTTATCCTGAGATGCTTTGACCTTTGGGCTTTATTCCCAAACTGCGTTGAGAGAGAGCTTTATTCTCCTGGGCTTTATTCCCGAGCTGTTTTACAAGTGGGCTTTATTCCTCTAGGCTTTGTTCCCGAACTGTGTAGAGATATGGCTTTATTCCCTTGGGCCTTATTCCCGAGCTGTATTAAGACAGAGCTTTATTCTCCTGGGCTGTATTCCCGAACTGTACTGAGAGAGAGATTTATTCTCCTGGGCTGTATTCCCGAACCGTGCTGAGAGAGAGCTTTATTCTCCTGGGCTGTATTCCCGAACTGTATTGAGAGAGAGCTTTATTCTCCTAGGCTGTATTCCCGAACCGTGCTGAGAGAGATCTTTATTCTCCTGGGCTGTATTCCCGAACTGTACTGAGAGAGAGCTTTATTCTCCTGGGCTGTATTCCCGAACTGTGCTAAGAGAGAGATTTATTCCTCTGGGCTGTATTCCCGAATTATGTTGACTGTGGGCTTTGTTCCTGAATTATACTGAATGTGGGCTTTATCCCCGATCTGAGCTGACTGTGGGCTTTGTTCCTGAATTGCACTGAATGTGAGCTTTATTCCTTGATCTGAGCTGACTGTGGGCTTTGTTCCTGAATTGCACTGAATGTGGGCTTTATTCCCTGATCTGAGCTGACTATGGGCTTTGTTCCTGAATTGCACTGAATGTGGGCTTTATTCCATGATCTGAGCAGACTATGGGCTTTGTTCATGAATTGCACTGAATGTGGGCTTTATTCCCGAACTGTATTGAATGTGGGCTTTATTCCCCTAGGCTTTATTCCCGAGTTGTGTTAAGATAGGACTTTATTCCCTTGGGCTTTATTCCTGAGCTGTTTTGAAAGTGGGCTTTATTCCCCTAGGCTTTGTTCCCGAACTGTGTAAAGATAGGGCTTTATTCCTCTACCGTGTTGAAATTGGGCTTTATTCCCCTAGGCTTTGTTCCGAACTGTGCAAAGATAGGGCTTTATTCCCCTGGGCCTTGTTCCCGAACTGTGTTAAGATAGGGCTTTATTCCCCTGAGATTTATTCCCGAACTGTTTCAAGATAGGGCATTATTCCCCTGGGCTTTGTTCCCGAATTATGTTAATTGTGGGCCTTGTTCCCGAACTTTGTTGAATGTGGGCTTCGACCCTCGGGACTCATCCCCAAACTGATACTGATGTGGGCCTCAACCTAAACTGATACTGACGTGGGCCTCGCCCCAAACTGATACTGATATGGGCCTCGCCCCCATCGGATACTGATGTGGGCCTCACCCCCAAGTGATACTGATATGAGCCTCGCCCCCATACTAATACTGATATGGGCCTCGCCCCAACTGATACTGATGTGGGCCTCGCCTCCCACTGATACTGATGTGGGCCTCGCCTCCAACTGATACTGATATGGGCCTCGCCTCCAGACTGATACTGATATGGGCCTCGCCCCAAACTGATACTGATGTGGGCCTTGCCCCCAACTGATACTGATGTGGGCCTCGCCCCCAACTGATACTGATGTGGGCCTCGCCCCAAACTGATACTGATATGGGCCTCGCCCCCAGCTGATACTGATATGGGCCTCCCCCCAACTGATACTGATATGGGCCTCCCCCCCAGACTGATACTGATATGGGCCTCGCCCCCAGACTGATACTGATATGGGCCTCGCCCCCAGACTGATACTGATATGGGTCTCGCCCCAAACTGATACTGATGTGGGCCTCATCCCCAACTGATACTGATAGGGGCCTCGCCCCCAGACTGATACTGCTGATATGGGCCTCGCCCCCAGACTGATACTGATATGGGCCTCGCTCCCAGACTGATACTGATATGGGCCTCGCCTCTGTGATTCATTCCTGAAGACTGCTAACATTGTACTGTTGCTGCTTCTGGTTGGCTTGCATTTGCCGCTTTCTCTTTTTCTCCGTTGAAACCTTTGAATACAAAACAAAACAAACACAAAAAGGAATGCAAAATACGTTACGTGTATGCATGCATGCATGATTGAGTTTCCTATACCGTTGGGTTAGGTCTTCTGCTGGTACTCTTGGTGGCTGCTCGGTCTTTTGACAAGTCTGCCCTCTTCCCTAACCAACAGGTATCTATGATGGCTTTCAAGACAAAAGGGAGTTAACATGGTGCATGTATGCATGAGGTGCATGTGATGCATGAGATGCATGTGATACAAGAAATATATCAACTCATTAAAATTTTCACACAAATCGGCCCATCATCATTTTAGAAGCTTTTGGGCTAACTGTCATAGGAGTGAACTCGTCCCAGTTTAAATGGCCCAACAAGTTCACATCTCATGGCAAGAAGTCCAACCGTATCCAAATGATAATGTTCCTAAACACAAACATATAATGGCCCATTGGCGTTTTAGAAGCTTTTGGCCCAATCATCATAAGATACGTTCTTGTCCCAGTTTAAATGGCCCAACAAGCCCATACTTCATGACAAAAGGTCTGAATGGATCCAAACGATAATGTTCCCAAACACAAGCATACAAAGATAATTTCTATAGAGTGGCCTATCAACATTTCAGAAGCTTTTGGCCCAATTGTCATAGGATACGAACTTGTCCCAGTTTAAATGGCCCAACAAGTTCGCATTTCTGAAAAGAAGTCCAACTGCATCCAAATGAGGATGGTCCACAAGCACAAGGAAATAGTTGCTATAGGCCATACAACCTCGGTCTACGTGCGGGTCTGTGGGAGTGTAGACAAAGACTCTCGCTGGCGAAGGATTGCCCACAACTAGGTCTCCCCACTCAAGGGTTCGAGCGACCAAGTGAGCACACCTTTTTTATACCTTACAGTACGTGCCCACCAGTTATGGTGTGTGACTGACTGTCAGATGAATTTCCCGTTGTAGATTCCCTAGAGGGAGGGTGGATCGATGCTCTCTTAAGTACCCTAGCCTCTTAGGCTCTTATCGCTTGGTGACAGGAATAAACAACGGGTCCTCCAAATTAGTCCATCACAATAGGCTACAAGTAAATGATTATCTAGGTGCCTTCACAGCTTTTCCTTATAGAAGGTAGTGAATGAAGGAGACACCAAACCATTACCCAGCCTAAACAATATGCCTTTGATTAAACCCCTTTTAACCCACAGTAGACACAGTTAATTAAAGCAGTAAATCATAATATTACAAGACATTATTTCGGGGCCGATTCTCTATCCCCAGTGGAGTCGCCAGACTGTAGGACACAGGATCTGGGGCGACGCATGCTGTTCCGGGCTCGTGGCCCGGTTGGGAGTACAGAGTAGCCCGCATGGGACTAAACCGGAGAATAATGGAGTCGCCACCCGGTGTGAACCGGGATAAAGATTTAAGGCCGCACTCACCCCTCGCAAGGGAATACCTCAAACCGTTGGGTTCAGAATGGTCCCTTACTTATGCCATTTGTAATAACGTGATTTGTACAATAATCTAACCAAGCCTAAGCAACATATTTCCAAGGATAAATCCACTCCTAAGTTTGCATGCATATGTACAAAGCTCATATCTAAGTTTACATATAACACATTTTCATGCTTGCATACAACCTATTTGTATATAATCTATGTCTGAATTCATGCATAAATATAAATTGACATACGGAAGACATACAATTTCACATTGGTAGGCACAGAAGCGCAAACACATAGACTTCATATAAGCATGCATATAAAAAGGAAAGACACTTAAGCGCATAATAGAAATAGATAACTAAAGAGGTAATACAA
>SKCR01014096.1:0-41118 GCA_019454045.1 Zanthoxylum bungeanum | reverse complement strand
AGAGGAAGTTGCCAAAAGGGTCCCAATGAATGAGGTGGATTCATAGTAATTGAGAAATTTCCTCTCAAATTAAAACAAAAAAATGAATGTGAAAAGCAATTTCCTTTTATGTATTTTGTAGATCTTGCACATAGCTAACTGCCAACACTCAATTGGGCAATCACATTTTGTTGGTTTTTGAACTAATTCAATAATGTTGGATCAATTGTTCTGTTTTGAACATAGTATTTCCTGTTCTTCTAAAGGTTTCATCCACTTTGGATGACCCAAATTAGAGTAAAATCATTCATTTTAGTAAAATGTTAATCACTATATATATAAATTAATTTGATTGATTTAATGGAAACAAAATCCATCAATAACTAATCCTCACAGGTTTGCCTCAGTGATAATGGTGAATGAGGCAGAGGATGAAATTTGTGTTTAACTAGTATTTATTGATTTTGCTACAACTCACAATTTTGAGGGACAGTTTGGTAAAATTCAATGGACTGGTAATCTAAAATATTCAACCATGTGATTGAATATTTATCAATTTTGATTGGTTTTTCAAACCCCCGATTTTTAAGGTTTTATCGGACTGAACTCACAGTTTAGGGTGATTGAACATTTATCAATTTTGACTGATTTTTTAACCGATGATTATTAGGGTTTAACTGGATCGGTTGGTTGAACCGGACAATCCGTTTTTAGAAAGAACGGTAAAACTTCGTTTGATAATGTTCTTGGAGAAAAGTCAGTAGAATCTACTCCAACCAATGAATATCTGACACGACACCCTCAGTCAAACCAATCAACACAAATCGGTTAAATCTCTCATCAGATGTAGCGTAACTCTCAAGTTACCCTCAATAATATATTTAATTCCCGATAACTCCCCAGCTTCCGCCATTTTAGATCTGCTTTAAATTCCGTGCCCAAGAATTCATCAATTCAAAAGCTCTGGGCACGAGTCACGCTATTAATTCACGTCCATTCAGGTGAATATTTTTCTGAATTTACATAAAAAAATCATTTTTCTAATTAAATTGAATGATTTACGAATTTTGTGAATTTGGTTTCAGATAATATTATTACATTTATACTCCAATGGCTGCAAGGAAGCCAGGTTTAATTGCTCTGTTTGATGTTGATGGAACTCTTACTGCTCCAAGAAAGGCATCTAATTTTTAAATGCTTTAGTGTTGTGTGAAGTGAATTGAATTAAATTATATATCAATTTTTTTAATGTGCTTCTGTTGTTATTCAGGTGGCAACTCCAGAAATGTTGGAGTTCATGCGGGAACTGAGAAAGGTAAAATGGCGTTTGTTATTTTAATGACTGAACTTTGAAGTGTTGAGGAAAATAACCCATGTCGGCTTTTAATTTTTTTTTCTTCTTAGTATATGCTTATAAATTTAAAGTGACCTCAACTCTTAAAGCTAGTTTTAGGGTTAAATTGGGCTCATGAATTTTTATGGTATAGCCAAACTCACCCACGAGTGCACCGACCTACACGTGATGGGAGTATTGAGAAAAATATCGCATATTAATCTTGGTCTATGATTATAAGCTGAAGGCAGCCCTCAACACTTAAAACTAGCTTTTGGGTATTTGATAAAAATTTCGAGTTTTGTTAATTTGTGAAAGCTAGCTTGTGGGTATTTGATCAAGGTTTTGTTTAATTTGGGTAGGTTGTTACAGTTGGAGTCGTTGGTGGATCTGATCTTTCTAAGATATCAGAGCAGCTTGGGAAGACAGGTTTGCAGCCAAAGCTTATGTCTTGAATTTTATATATTGCTTTCTACTTTACAGTCTTTAAGATTTATGCTTGGTGTTTGAAGTATGTTTTTTTGTTTATGCAGTCACTAATGACTATGATTATGTCTTTTCTGAGAATGGTCTTGTGGCTCATAAGGATGGGAAATTAATTGGCACCGAGGTACTTCATGACACAAATCCTTGGATGCAATGCATATGTTAGACTGTATCTAAAGCACCAAACAGCTTTTAACAACTACTTATGGGTTGTGTATTTTTCTTTGACCAGAGCTTGAAATCATTTCTTGGAGATGAAAATCTCAAGGTAAGCTTTTCCGTATTGTATGTTATAACTCTTTAGATGACATGTATAGAAAGTTAGTAAATAGGTTGATTAAGGTTAAAGAAGTGTGAACAATTGTGCAGGAGTTCATAAACTTCACACTTCATTATATTGCTGACTTGGACATTCCAATTAAAAGGTGAGTGCATCAGAGTCTGATTTTCAGTTTCCAAGTACAACGATTTATTCGTTTAGCTGCACAGCTGAATATAACCTTTCTCCAGGGGAACATTCATTGAATTCCGAAGTGGGATGCTCAATGTTTCACCAATTGGCCGAAACTGCAGCCAGGAAGAAAGGGATGAGTTTGAAAGATATGACAAGGTAATAAAATTTTGTTCTTTTTATCTCAAAGATTATATTGGCAGTCCATATTTCTGTTTGTAGATTACTTATTCAATGATATTTTGTGCTGATATATACCATACACTACTGAGGTTTCAGATTCACAATATACGCCCAAAAATGGTAGCTCTGCTTCGGGAGAAGTTTGCTCACCTTAACTTAACAATTTCAATTGGAGGACAGATAAGCTTTGATGTGTGTTGATATTATGAAGTTTGTGATTCAAAAACCTTTCCTTATAAGGTAAATTGGAAGGATAGCTAATTGAATCTAAATTATTTTTGACATGTGTAACAGGTTTTCCCCCAGGGTTGGGACAAGACATACTGCTTGAGGTACCTTGAGGACTTCAATGAAATTCACTTCTTTGGGGACAAAACCTACAAGGTTAACTTCTTACCTCGTTGCTCATTTCTTTTGTCTTTGCTCTTCCTTTGTCGTGCCTGTGCCACTCACCTTCATATTTTCCGATTTTGATGATATTTTTCTCTTTGGTGTATATATCATCAATAAAACATAATTATATGATTTATGTATATGGTTATGGCTGCAATCACTGCTAGACCTATTGTCAATTTCAAGGGTAAGTTTGCCCCAGTATTCAAGCTTGTCTACTGCTGCTCCACATAGCTTACGTCGTAATGTTTAATCTTTTTCTTTATTCACTAGTTTTGTATTCTATTTTGGGACTAACAAAAGAAATTGGCGTGTTTTGTTTCAGGGAGGGAATGATCATGAAATTTATGAATCCGAACTTACAGTGGGTCACACAGGTCAGCTTCACATTTTAACTTCAATCTCATGTTGACATTTTGGATGTCCCATGGAAATGAAATCAGCTCTTTTTGTTTTCAATAGAATTGGGTGCTCAATTCCTTCATAAACAATTAAAGCGCGTAAAGTAGATGTATCCTTGGGAACAAAAGAATCGATCTTATACACGAGATGACACGAGAGTGTTTTTTTGGGGACACCATTATAAGATGATTGAGTTTCTGTTGAATTTCTTTTGCAATCGCAGCAACAATCATTTCCATTGCTTGTATTATGGTATCATTATCTTATCGAGATGTTCACCAACTTTAGGTTTCCTTTTTGCAGTTACCAGCCCAGAAGATACTATGGAAAAGTGTAAAGCTCTCTTCCTAAGCTAACCACGAACTTAGGAGAAAAATTATGTTTTATAAATTGAGAATAATATGCATTTCTCATGTGAGCTAGTTGATGTAATTTCATTTTTCACCTATTGAATGTAATTTTATTTGAACAATTGAGAAGGCTAGAATCAGTTGGAAGATATATTTGCAGTTGTTTGATAGTCATTTTGCATTCGAAAGTTAACGTCACAGCATATTTCTGCGTTTTGGAGTAGTTCAGTTGTGCAAAAAACTCCATAAAGTACTAGCCGGGTATGATCCAATGACTGCACCTGATCCGTTCAATCAATAGACATATCCGTACTTGGCTTTAATGTACGGTGGTAGGGATGGCAACATGCTGAATAGATGGCAACACCTACCTATACCTAACGCTAATATACCGAGTCCCCGTGTGGGTCCTCATTCACAAGGAATTTATCTCTATTACAATAAGGATATCAATACTCATACATGACCGGTCCAATTAACAAGTAAAGAAAATTATCCCCTCAACCGCCCATAAGGTAGTGAGCTGTCATTCATATGTGCGGGCCCCATTTGTATGAGGATTTTTACCTTTATAGTAAGGGATATCAATACTCATAACCGACACGTCCAAACATGTATAAAAAATTATACCCGTACCCGACCTTAACATACCGAGTCTTGGAGGTTTGGGGATCCCATCACCTAGAGATTTTTACGTTTACTAATAAGGCCAACACCAATAACTGGCCTGTCCAAACGTATAGATGATTGTACCAATACCTGACACTAAAATAGCAAGCCCTGGCCCCTGTGGGCTAGGACCATAAGGATTTTTGCCATCCCTAGCTCTAAGTACTCTCCTTATGGGCGTAGTCTGATCGTTCGTTCGTTCATTGCAAAAGTTGAAAAAGAACCATTTCTTTCATTCCATATTCATCCACTTTTCCAAACAACATTCACCAACCATACCCACAAACTTTGAACTAACCAAATAAATTAGCTTACTAACATTTCTGTAAAGGAGAACCCACCCAATTAGCCAGATTTTGGCTTTGGCTTCAGGGTGCTGTAACATAAATATATAAAGCTACATAACCTCCCACTGAAACAATGCATACAATTTCTGGCAGCAGAGGATGCCTTCGAACTCTGGTTTAAAACTCTCTTGTAACTACAATAATGAGTATGGCTGGAATGTGAGACCAAGTCCCTGCAAAAATGAGGTTGATTCAGATAGAGGCGGAAGTGAAACTTGAATTTGAATGGTAGTTTTCCCTACTAGAACAATCATGTTGAAATCTAGTAGAGCTCACTAGAATTTGTGCACCCTCTTTGCGGAGCTGAGAGTATTGGACAGTAGCATTGCTATCGTCATTGGACCAACTCCTCCGGGCACTGGAGTGACAGCTGAAGCAATCTCACATGCTTCTTCATAGCAAACATCTCCAACCAACCGGTAGCCTCGGGGACTTTGTGGATCCTACGAAGAGAGGCATATGCATGAAACCAGTCATCAACAAGATATGGACTGAAAAGCAAGCATAAACTGAGCAGAAGACAAAATACACACGTGCCTATGTGCGTGCATGATAGAGAACGGAGGGGAGGAGTACGTAGAAAACCTATCTGGAAAATGTAAAACTTTATCACAAACCAGCAACAAAGTTCCTCACCTCAACTGGGTTTATTCCAACATCAATTATGACTGCACCAGGTTTTATCCAGCTCCCCCTTACCATATTTGGTTGCCCTACAGCCGAAATTATGATATCAGCTTGTCTGGTAATCTCCTCAGGGTTCTTAGTTCTTGAATGGACAATACTAACAGTAGCATCTTCCCTCTACATACATTAAAAAAACTAGGCATTATTGTTAAAAAGTGGGACAAACAAATAAATAGAGGGAAAAAATACAAAATCAAATTCAAGACACTAGCTTCTGATCATTGAATATAGTATTGGGGTAAGAGATTATTACTTGGAGCAACAAAGCAGCTGGCATCCCAACAATATTGCTTCGGCCAATCACAACAGCCCTTTTTCCTTTGATATCAATGCCATATCTATGCAACAACTCTATGCAACCTTTAGGCGTACATGGAATGAACAAGGGTTCTCTACCTCGCATGGCTAGACGACCAATGTTCAGCGGGTGGAACCGTCCACATCTTTCTCCATGCTGACAGCATTTAAGATGCTCTGCTCATCCATATGCTGGAAGAAACCAATGAAATGAATAACAGCAATTACATGCATTTATTGAAAGAAAAAGCATGCATAGACCCCAAAATGCGTATCATTACTTTTAACTATTAATATTGCCCAGACACAAACTACCAACAATGTGAGTTACTTATCAACAGATTCCTTCTCAGTAAATTACAACTTTATTGTCGTTCAGCCAGCTTCATTCTCAACTAACTCAATTTGTAAGGTATAGGTATAGCTGAGAAATTATAAATCATTATAACTCAATTTATTTTATAAAATAATAGGTTAGTAACCATAATAATACAGAGAAAATACATTATTAGAAACATACACGAGGTAGTGGCAACTGCACAAGGATTCCATGAACTGAAGGATCATCATTGAAGCCTGAAATATGCTTGAGTACTTCTTTTTCAGAAGAGTCCTCAGGTAAATGAACTTCAAATGAATTAATCCCCGCAGATTCACAAGCTTTTTTCTTGTTGCGGACGTAAGTTGCGGAATCCTTCCGATCCCCAACAAGAATAACAGCTAACCCAGGGACAACTCCTATTGCATCCTTCATCCTGAAAACTTCAGCAGTTATCTCATCTCTGATCTGCTTTGCCACTGCTTTTCCATCAATAATCTTGGCGGATGCCTCACTAACCATAGTTGCTGTATAAGAAACTAACTAAAAAAGTCAAGTGGCAGTATCAAAATTATATCTAGTTCACTAAATGGATAGAACAACATAATCAATATACTACTTAAAAGCTAATATGAAGTAATGCCAGAGTAGCCCACTTACAGAAAGTAACAAGACTAATCAAAATAATATGACAAAACAGTTATAAGTAATAGAAAACATACATTGCACAAGTGCAGCTAAGCTCATAACAGGAAGAGAGGAAACAAAAACCCTCAAAATCAATCCATCATGTTGTTCCTATACGGAACCAATTGCGCCATTTTCTTTGCTTTTATAAAACTAAACCAAACAAAAGTCTTTTCCCATTAGTCGGGATCAGCTACATGTATTTTTAAATGCCATTGTACTATATCTAGAATCAACTCGATAAAATTTAGGTCTCATTTGACAACTTAAGTCTTCTCGCTTAATATATGGCAACACCACCATTTACCATTTTCTTTGCTATTAAAAACAAAAAATCCCAAAACCCTAAATTTACGTTTGCTGGGTAATAGCTATTGATCCAATCACGTTCAAACAATATCAACATTTAATGAAATAAAGAAAGAAATACACATGTTTGATGAAATGCCCAAGTGAAAACCACCACCAAGTCACAAAAATCGCAAGCAATGAATATATTATTGTACCGTTAATAACATGTGATGACGAAGGAGACAAGTGGGCGGTGAGGGCCGTACGGAGGGAGGCAGGAAGTGAAGGTCCCACATGAAGAGGACCAACCCACCGCCGAGTGAAAAGGGATCCTCCGCCGCCGCCGCCAAGGAGTCGGCTTCGATTAAAAGGAAGGAGCCGAGCCGTCGTGGAGGAAGAACAGTCAGTGAATATCATCGACCTCGACCGCATTCGAATATATATATATAATTTTTTTTTCCAAACACTACGCAGTAGACGACGAGTTTGCGCTTTGCAGTATCTTTATAATAACCAATTTGGAATGTTACTTCCGATTAAATAAAGGTAATTAGTTTGCGTCATAATAATTTTAATTAATTAAAAATTATAAATATTTTTTTTTATTTTAGTTTTTTATTAAAAAAATTGTGTTACGAATCGGCGGGACAGTTTACTTATTTGATCTTTTTTTTTTTACACACTTTCAACTTGATCGGATTTACGATCGATTACTGATTCAACCGGTTCAATCAGTTGGTTCGGTTTTAAAAATAATGATAATAATAATTACTAGAGTGACACTCTTTGTGCAATTGTGTGTTGGACAGTTTAATCGGAGAAATAAATTATTTTGAGAGTGATTTGAGTGATTTATGTTTAATCGAAAATATTTGGAGATTAATCAAAAACTAATCGGAAAGATAAAGTTGACATTTCACATGACAATAAAAAAATTTAAAACTCATTTATTAATTAATATCTTTCAAAAATCAATAAAAATTATTCATTTATCATAAAAAAAAATAAACTAAAATTATTTATTTATCATAAAAAAGTTAAACAATGGAAAGATATACTAAAATTTTTAAAGAAGAAATAGAGTAGTATTTTTATAAATGGGCCAAAAGTCAAATATCAGAAGTTTCCTATAGTGATCCGCGATTAATTACCGCTTAAATTACTTGAGTTGTGAGTGCGAGAAAGTAGAGACCCAAAATGGTGCGTTTATATTTACGGTGATTAGGATCGGTGAATGGATCGTCGGATTTTGAAAAAGTATTTTTCAATTTAAATTTGGATTTGAAAAAATATATTAAGAATATCAATTAAAAATTTAATAAACTGAGTTTTATAATATCTTAAAAATATTAACAAATAACTCTTGAATTTTAATGTCTGTCCATTTATCAACCCTAAGGGTGATTTGTTGTAGTGCGGTTGGGCGTCAACAAGAATTTGAAGCGTAACAAGACTCTAGCTGCTGAATGTTTACGAGAGGCATAAGTGTTTTTAGACTTGGATTATCCATTTTTTAAGGTTAAAATAATCATAAAATAATAATTTCTTATTCTAAATCTTTCAATTTATTCCCAATAATTATCGAATATGTATCAACTTTTTTGCCCCATTTATGCCAACATCACGGGTCGGGTTTTTAAATTGTAAAATTACTTTCGAGGCGAAAAAGTCCACATACATATGGGTTAGGTATTTGATTTGTTTTTAAAAATTTGGGTTTATCCCTGGCCTAAATTTTATCAAAATAAATTATTTATAAATTCACTTATATAGCTTTATCATCTTCAAAATTAATATTAACTTATTGTTTTTAAATTTGATACCTAAATTTTTTATCAGGCTTTGATTAGCGCGCGAGTCAACAAAAAATTGACCCGACCGGTCTAAAATGAACACTCCTATCAACAATTCATTGATTGAGTTAGTCGACGTCTCCACTATATATATATATATATATATATGAGAGGTCCCGAAGGGATACAATCCAACGGTTTGAGTTTGAGACATTATTTTCAAAGTCTCAGGTTCAAGCTTTAGGTAGCATCTTTGTAAGAGCCTGGGATATAATCGATTTACCCACGCATTTATATCGGGTCCACTGAACCCAATATGGATTACGTGGGATTTTCCCGATATTTAAAAAAAAAATAGAGAGAGAGTGAAGGATTCCTGTCTTTCCATGATCATTTTAAAATTAAAAAAAAAAAGGGAAAAAGTTTCACTTTCAATTTTCCATTAAAGAAAATCCAAAGCTTCCAAGGTTTCAGGTTTTCAACTCCTGCCACACAGGTTGGTTAGTTCAAACCACTTCTTTAACATGAAAGGGAACATTCTGATAGTTATATTTCTGAATTAGTCCATTTCAGTGAGATTCAAGGTTTCTGCTCTTCTTTTCTTGAGCAAGAGATCCCATCTACAACTCAAAGAAAAATAGTCTTTTTTCCTTCCAGAACATTTTACAAAGAAAGATTTATCCATAGGTATGGCAAAAATCGTTGCGGGGGGCCCGGTATTTTAAGGGCGGATAAAATATACCCATTGATTGGACAGACCGGATACAGATATTGACATCATTGTTCTAATAAAGACAAAATCCATGTGTGAACAAGGCAAGGGCCCAATATGTTAGGGCAGATATGGGTCAATTTTTCATATCCGTTGATTAAACAAGTCGGGAATAGATATTACCATCCCTTATCATAACCGACTCGTTGCCATCCCCGTATCATTACCGACTCATTGTCATCCCTTTTTATTAGAGTTCTATCAAAAATTTTTCATCAGAATGGAATAATTGGGAACTTTGCTATTGCTCTTTTCTCAGGTCTATTTCTGTACAATTTATACCAATGAAACATGTTATCAGCTATACAGTTTTTTCATTTACCTGTTTATACTCGGTTTTGTCCCCGGAATTTTGTTATATTGCAAGTGTTCCCTCAGTGATTTGGTCATCATCTGAAGAATCCGGTGCCGGAGCTTTTGGTTTACTCATTACTCGAGAAAATCCATAACCAAGAGAACTTCCACTAGCTTGACATAGCTGCAAATGCAATAGAACAACAATTGTAGATACTCCTGGTTTCAATAGAACAACAGAACTCTGAAATCTTATTGAAAAAATTTTGAGTACCTCAGTAAGCTCAGACAGGTGGCGAGTTCTAAATTCATTGATTGTCGCCGCAATTTCTGATGTTGGCATTTTAGCCTAAACAAGGTAGCAAAACATAACAAATAAATAAAGCGACCTTTAAAACCAAATGGTCAGTTTAGCTTACATCCTCTCATGGAAAAGTCTTTAGTACACTCTATATTGTCTCGTGATTTTACTAATATGAGTGAACTCGTGCAAATTCTCTTCTAACCCAGTTTTATACAACTCGTGAGCTAGCTCAACTTGCTATTTAACAAACAGATCTAAATGCGTTTATCGCATTATTAAATCATGTATTTACCTGTGCAAGAACAGCAGCTGCTAACTGCAAACTTGGTTCCAAGGTTTCTGGGACAACCTGCAAATTTTTTTACTGAAAGGTTGAGAGTAATGCAACTCAACATGTAATGTAGTGAGTTGATTTCTGTGTAAATAAATTCGGATTCAAATTTTCATAACCTAACCGTGTTTTAAGAGTCAGAATAACCTTTTTAGAGGAACTTTTGTTATTTTTCTTTTTCTTTGGGGAAGAAATGAAGCTTAAAAGGGGAATATTAAAGGGAATAAGGATGAATATAGTAATATCATAGAGGTTAGAAAATTACGGCTGAAGCCCCAGCCTTCTCCAAATTGAGGCCATGATCAACATCGTGAGCACGGACAAAAGTCTTGACATTTGGGAAATGCTTGCTTAAGGCCAAACAGTTCTATAATTTGCACCAGGTGTATCCATGGTTATTGCTGCAGCAGATGCTCTTTCCGCACCAACTTTATGGAGGACCTAATCAACCAGTATGCAGCACGTCAAATATTCATCATGCAGGTAACCGTATTTATTTTCATGACAAATATATTTTACCTCTCGACTTCCAGCGTCTCCAAAGTACACTGGAAGATCCAAGGCACGCCCAAACGCCACTCTATCACTGAAACAATGGAAACCTCAATTTAACACATCTTGGAAATGTATGAACTTGATACTTCTGCATAAAGAATTCCAAACTGTATAGATCCATTCTGTAAGAACCAAAAAGGCATAAGTAATACGTGTATATACACAAACGTTGTGTGTATATGGTGAGTGATGCTTTTTGGTAATTCTGCTTTTCCTCTTGGCATGAAGAGGGAAAAAAAGAGAGACATGGATGAGCTTACCTCCGCACATCAAGAGCAACAAATGGAATTAGTCGCTCTGAAAGAAGCTGAGCAATGATCTGAGAAAAGAAAGTACAACTATTTTGATCAAATATATGTATCACGCTGTAAAACTAAGAGCAGATTCACCATAGATACTGTTATAATAAGAAAGGAAATCCATCAATACCTGGCCAACACGTCCAAATCCACAGAGGATGATATGATCTTGCAAATCATCAGTCTGGAAATAAAATCGTGCCCAGAGATATATCGTCAAATGTGATTTTTTTCAACAACCAAGTCAACCATACAACAAAGTTGTAATTCAGCATATGAACAATTAGTTACAATTATAGCACAGGAAAATGATAAATGTAAATAACTTGGTATGCAAGAAACATTAATCATCCAGTGCATATCAAGGTGCTAATGAGTGGCATGATGTCACATGGCATGCACAGCAAAATCTTCTGTAGGATAAAGGGTATAACTGATGGAAACCTTTGAACAACAGGTGGTGGAAGTGGACATTACATCACAATTTGTCCGAGGTACAGATCGTTATTGAGGGCATATAATCTATGTGAAAATAAATTGACTGCTCTGCCCTATTTCAATATTTTTGATTGATACTTGAAATCTGGGATTCGCTACAATAAAATCATGTTTCAAATTTTGAGTTGGACGCTTCAACTGTTAAATGTTTCGAATTCTCTCTTTTCCATTATAATTTTTAAATTATTCTCAACTCTTGTGTTAGAGTTTGTTTTAACATTTGTATAGGAGTCTGTAACGTTACATGTATTGTATATTAGCCAATCTCTGCTCCTACTGAAATTTAAGCCGAATATTTGAGAAGGACATAACTCAAATTACTAACTATGACCAAGTCACTTTCTTATCAATTTCTTTTAAACAAACTGATCAAGAAATTGCAGACTTCTATCATGTAAAACCAAGACGTTCCCACCTGTTGTGATGAAACACACACAATAGAGAAGATGTGAGAGAAAATTCTTCTTTATATTACACAAAATAAAGAATTACAAAGCTTACAACCCAAGCTTTACAAAAAAACTCTCAACCCTTTTTACTCTCTATTATACTCACGTTTGGGATTTTTGGGATACTAACAATAGTTTGGGAAGGCTCAATTTATAATGCCAAAACCGTGTGAACAGTGTCACACGGTTTGGCAAGGCTGGCAGCAAGTTGGCAAAGGGCTGGCTTCAAGTTTTCTTCCTTCACTTGTTTTCATTAGCTGGCTGCCAAAAGTGCCGAAAGTTGCATGTCTTATGCATGCAACTTTCGGCCATAGTTAACAAATCTCCCTCTTGGTGAAGATTTGCCCTAAAAACCTGAGCCGACCATCAATCACCCAAACCGGATCCTTCAAAGGATCCTCCCCTGGCTGCATCTGTATGACTACCTACGTACCCTGAGTTGGGATCAAGCCAATCATAGTTCTCTGAATCTCCTCACTCTGACTATGTGGAGAGTTTTGTCATCCCGGCTATGGCACGACAGATTTTAAGCTTTTCCTTCGGTAAAACCTTGGTGAACATATCGGCACCGTTGATACCATCGTCCCGGCTATGACACGACAGATTTTAAGCTTTTCCTTCGGTAAAACCTTGGTGAACATATCGGCACCGTTGTCGTCGGTGTGAATTTTCCTGAGTTCTAACAGTTTTGAGCTCAGGACGTCCCGTATACAGTGATACCTCACATCGATATGTTTTGACCTCGAGTGAAATGTGGAATTTTTACCAAGGTAGATAGCACTCTGGCTATCGCAGTACAAAAAGTACTTCTCCTGCTTGAAACCCAATTCCTGGACGAATGTCTTCATCCACATCAATTCCTTGCAAGCTTCTGTTACTGCAATGAATTATGCCTCTGTTGTAGAAAGTGCAACACATCTCTGCAACCTCGACTGTCATGCCACAGCTCCCCCTGGAGAGTAATCAGATAGCCCGAAGTAGACTTTCGGGTATCCACATCTCCTGCCATATCTGAATCGGTGTACCCCATCAACATTGGTTTGTCGCTGCTTCCAAAACATAATCTTATCTTAGATGTGCCTCGAAGATACCGCATAATCCATTTGATAGCTTTCCAGTGTTCCCGTCCTGGGTTTGACATAAACCGACTGACCAATCCAACTGCGTGTGCTAAGTCTGGCCTCGTGCACACCATGGCATACATAAGACTTCTCCCACTGCTGAGGTGTATGGAACCTGTTTCATTTCCTCCTTCCTTGTCTCAGTAGAGGGACTTTGTTGTGTACTCAATCTAAAGTGGGTAGCAAGAGGAGTGCTAACCGCTTTAGCCTTGTCCATCTGGAAATCTCTGAAGTACCTTCTCGATGTACTCCTCCTGTGACAAGTATAATCTTCTGGCTTTCCGATCACGGCCGATCCTGATGCCAAAAATCTGTTTAGCTGGCCCCAAGTCTTTCATCTCAAAAGACTTACTCAGTTGCTGCTTCAAATTATCAATCCTCGATTGATTCCGGCCAACTATCAACATATCATCTACATACAGCAGTATGATGATAAAGTCATCGTCAGAAAATTTCTGAACGAAAACACAATGGTCTGAAGTGGTCTTCTTGTATCCCTGCTCCCCCATAACTGACTCGAACTTCACGTACCACTGTCTTGGTGCCTGTTTCAAACCGTAGAGGCTTTTCCTAAGTCTGCACACATAGTCCTCTTTTCCTTTGACTCTAAAGCCTTCTGGTTGTTCCATGTAAATTTCTTCTTCCAGATCTCCGTGAAGAAATGCGGTCTTGACATCCATTTGCTCAACCTCCAGGTCGAGGCTTGCTGCTAGGCTGAGTACCACTCTGATGGATGACATCTTCACAACTGGAGAGAAGATTTCATCGAAGTCAATGCCTTTTCTCTGATTGAATCCCTTGACGACTAGCCTGGCTTTGTATCGGGGTTGTGAAGTGTGCTCCTGTTGCTTCACCCTGTTCACTCATTTGTTCTTCAAAGCCCTTTTGCCTCTTGGAAATTTCACCAACTCAAAAATGTGATTGTCATGCAAAGATTTCATCTCATCTCATCTTGCATGGCTTCCTCCCACTTTTCCTTGTCATCTGTTTCCACAGCCTCCTGGTAGCTCTCGGGTTCTCCCCCGTCAGTAAGCAGCACATACTCATGTACAGAGTATTTCGTTGAAGGTCGCCTTTCTCTGTCAGACTTTCTCTGTGGAACTGTTGGTGTAGCTTCTGGTACTGGTGGTTGATCATGATCATCATCTCTGGGAGCTTCATCACCTGTACCCTCATGTCTGGGAACCTCATTTTCAACTCGTACTGGCACCGGTGTATGAGGTTCTGGATAGGGGTGGCAAAACGAATCAACGAATCGAATTGTATCGAATCCTAAATGAATCGAATCAAAATGTGATGGATTCGTATTCGATTAGTTTATTAAACGAATCCTAATATCAGGATTCGTATTCGATTCGTTTAATAAACGAATCGAATACGAATATTCGTTTATTCGTTTAGTTAATGATATTATTTTAAAATAATTTACCACACTTGATTTACATTAATTCTTCATAATATATACATATGAAATATGTAATTAATATATTTATTAAAAATATCTCACCAAATATCGAAAATATTACTTTTTCTATCATAATTATCTATAATTTCTCGAATATTAATTGAAAATTAACAAGAACTAGTAAATAAAAATAATAAACGAATCATAAACGAATAAACGAATCAATGAGCTTAAATTCGTATTCGATTCATTTAATAAACGGATCGAATCGAATTGACCCATTTATTAAACGAATCTATTTTTTCAAACCCGTATTCGCTTTAAAGCGAATCGAATCGAACGAATAAACGAATCATGACCCAAATTGCCACCCCTAGTTCTGGATTCACATCTCTGTATTGCTGGGGCATTGTCTTCATCTCCTTTCTGATATCTTCTATGGTCTGGTCTTCTGACAATCTTTTTCTCCACAGGATCATACAGTTTGTAGCCGAAATCATCCTGACCATAGCCAATAAAGACACAGTGTCGCGTCTTTGCATCAAGCTTGGATCTCTCGTCCTTTGGGATGTGTACAAATGCTTTGCACCCAAAGACATGCAAGTGTTCGTATGACACTTTTTTACCTGTCCAAACTTGGTTAGGAACATTACCTTTCAGTGCGACTGCTGGGGACATGTTCAAAACATGTATTGTTGTGTTGAGTGCCTCCCCCCAAAATGTCTTCGGCAGCTTGGCTTGTGACAACAAGCTTCTGACCCTTTCGCACAAGATTTTGTTCATCCTCTCAGCTAGGCCATTAAGCTGAGGTGTCTTCGGAGGTGTCGTTTGATGTCGGATTCCTTGCGTCTTGCAATACTGATCAAACGGACCTCTGTATTCTCCACCGTTATCTGTTCTGATGCACTTCAGTTTCTTGCCGATTTCTCTCTCCACTAGGGCATGAAACTCTTTGAACACTCCCAGCACTTGATCTTTTCTCTTCAAGGTGTATGCCCAGATCTTCCTTGAATGATCATCTATGAATGTCACAAAGTAAAGTGACCCACCAAGTGTTTGTGTCTGCATCGGACCGCATACATCTGAATGTATAAGGTCAAGTACCTCCGGTTTCCGCTGAGACAGGGAGCTCTGGAATAACACTCTGTTTTGCTTTCCAGCCATACAGTGTTCACACTTCCGTAAGTATGAGTTCTTCAATTCGGGAAGAACATTCCGCCTGCGTAGTATCTTCATCCCCGTTTGACTCATGTGACCGAGCTTTTTATGCCATAGCTCGGCTGCCTCATTGAAGCCAGCCCTTTGCCAACTTGCTGCCAGCCTTGCCAAACCGTGTGACACTGTTCACACGGTTTTGGCATTATAAATTGAGCCTTCCCAGACTATTGTTAGTATCCCAGAAATCCCAAACGTGAGTATAATAGAGAGTAAAGAGGGTTGAGAGTTTTTTGTAAAGCCTGGGGTTGTAAGCTTTGTAATTCTTTATTTTGTGTAATATAAAGAAGAATTTTCTCTCACATCTTCTCTATTGTGTGTGTTTCATCACAACAAGTGGTATCAGAGCTAAGGTTCCACGGAGGGATCCCGAAACTCGGTAACAGAGATTCGGTTCGGGAAAGTCGGTTCCGACGAAAGTTGTCGAAAATCGATTTTGAGCATACCATCGGACTTTTCACGGCGAGACGAGCACGGTGGTATTTTCCGGCTATCGATCGGAGGTCCGGTGAGCCCGCACGTGCCGCACGCACCAGGCAGTAGCTTCCTCACGCCTCCACGCGCAGTAGCGCGCCGCACGCGCCGCTCAACGAAGAAGATGATACACGTCAACCGCCACGTGTCGCCCAGTCAGCGCCACGTCAGCGCACAATCATCAGCCACGTCAGCGCACAGTCATCTGCCACGTCATCGCCACATCAGGTGCCACGTCAGCATACCTGGTAATTTTCAGATAGGTCTCTGTACTTTCTGGAAATTACATTTTAGCCCATGTACTTTTTCGAAATTTCATTTTAGTCCCTGAACTTTTGGAAATTGCACTTTGACCTCTGTAATTTTTGAAATTTGCAATTTGGTCCCTGTGTCGGATTTTGACAAACGAAGTGTCATTTCCACCATTTTTGACCATTCTGAACGCAACGGTGAGCTCCGTTTTTTGAAATTCTGCTTATAATTTTTATGATGGATGGGGGTAACGGAAAAATGGTTTTGTTAACCAGTACCAATTATTTCACATGGAGATGAAGGATGAAAGACCTTCTGTATGTGAAGGACTATGATGGATCAGTGTTTCTGGAGCGGAAACCAGAAGGAATGACCAATGAGAAGTGGGCTAATCTTCACCAGAAAACATGCAGTACTATTCGTCAGTGGATCGACGATAGTATCGTGAACCATGTCAGTGAAGAAACAAATGCACGTGTCTTATGGAGAAAGCTGGAGGAGCTTTTCTGAGCAAAGAGTGGCAACAACAAGCTGTACTACATCAAGAAGATGATGGGTTTGAAATACCAGGAAGGTACAGCTGTGACGGACCATATCAACGATTTCCTCGGCACCATGAAAGAATTGTCAGGATTGGGCATAGACTTCGGAGATGAGGTAAATGGCTTAATACTCCTTAATACGTTACCAGAATCTTGGGAAACATTCAGATCTACGGTGATCAATTCAGCCGCAGATGGGAAAGTCACTATGGAGATGGCAAATACCAGGATCTTCGAGGAAGAAAAGAGGACGAGAATGCAGGAGTCAGCATCAACCTCAATCTCAGAAGCTCTAGTGACAGAAAAGAACACCAGAAGGGGGAGGAGTAAAAGCCGAGGCCCAGGGAGATCAGACAAAAACCGAGGTAAATCAAGAACTAGAGATATTGAGTGCTATCACTGTAAGAAGAAAGACCATATGAAGAGGGATTGCTACAAACTGAAGAACGAGCAGTCCAAGAGAGATGGTGACTCTAACCAAGAAAGAGTTGCTACCACCACCGAAAAAACCTCCAAAGAATTCTGCATTATGTATGAAGAAGATGTTGTGAATCTTGTCAGCCATGAGACCAGTTGGGTGATAGATAGTGGCGCCTCCATACACGCCACATCTCGCAGAGACTTCTTTTCATCTTACACATCAGGAGACTACGGTGCTGTAAGGATGGGGATGAATGACGGCCAGTCCAAAGCCGTCGGTATTGGAGACATCTGCCTTGAAGCAGACAACGGGACAAGGCTAGTGTTAAAGGGAGTCAAGCACATCCCAGACATCCGGTTAAACCTGATCTCAACAGGCAAGCTGGATGATGAAGGTTTCTGCAGCACCTTTAGTGACGGACACCTAGAAGCTCACTAAAGGATCAATGGTGGTGGCACGAGGTAAGAAAGACTCAACCCTGTATTTGATGCATGCTAAGCTTTCCAATAGTAGCATAAATACAGTCAACGGTAATGAGGCAGCCGAGCTATGGCATAAAAAGCTCGGTCACATGAGTCAAACGGGGATGGAGATACTACGCAGGCGGAATGTTCTTCCCGAATTGAAGAACTCACACTTACGGAAGTGTGAGCACTGCATGGCTGGAAAGCCAAAACAGAGTGTCATTCCAGAGCTCTCCGCCTCAGCGGAAACCGGAGGTACTTGACCTTATACATTCAGATGTATGCGGTCCGATGCAGACACGAACACTTGGTGGGTCACTTTACTTTGTGACATTCATAGATGATCGTTCAAGGAAGATCTGGGCATACACCTTGAAGAGAAAAGATCAAGTGCTGGGAGTGTTCAAAGAGTTTCATGCCCTAGTGGAGAGAGAAACCGGCAAGAAACCGAAGTGCATCAGAACAGATAACGGTGGAGAATACAGAGGTCTGTTTGATCAGTACTGCAAGACGCAAGGAATCCGACATCAAACGACACCTCCGAAGACACCTCAGCTTAATGGCCTAGCTGAGAGGATGAACAGAACCTTGTGCGAAAGGGTCAGAAGCTTGTTGTCACAAGCCAAGCTGCCGAAGACATTTTGGGGGGAGGCACTCAACACAACAGTACATGTTTTGAACATGTCCCCAGCAGTCGCACTAAAAGGTAATGTTCCTAACCAAGTTTGGACAGGTAAAGAAGTGTCATACGAACACTTGCATGTCTTTGGGTGCAAAGCATTTGTACACATCCCAAAGGACGAGAGATCCAAGCTTGATGCAAAGACGCGACAGTGTGTCTTTATTGGCTATGGTCAGGATGATTTCGGCTACAAACTGTATGATCCTGTGGAGAAAAAGATTTTCAGAAGCCGAGATGTTGTCTTCGTTGAAGACCGGACCATAGAAGATATCAGAAAGGAGATGAATGGTATCAGAGCTGGCTTCAAGTTTTCTTCCTTCACTTGTTTTCATTAGCTGGCTGCCAAAAGTGCCGAAAGTTGCATGTCTTATGCATGCAACTTTCGGCCATAGTCAACACCACCCTCAAATCTAAAGACGTACACGAGCACATACAAACAATTGAACTGCACCTCAGTTAAGATACTTCTTTTATCATTTTCTACTGCAACTATGAAATGGAAAGAATGACAAACAAAAAGTATCTTTCCATGTTTCGTTTTCTTTAGGACTAAATGTCACCCAACTGTACTTAACTGATTATATATGAAAATACTTCTGACTAGCAACTCATCATATGTATCTATCTGTTATCAAAGTCAAAATACTACCAATAATGAACTAGATTTCTATTTTCTGAAGATGTATAATCCTTAAAAGCTCATCTAATTCACTGTTTGCATTTTACCTCACTCACAACAGGTAATAAACTTCGAACGTCATGCTGCTCAAAACGAGAAGCAATTGACTGGCCTCCAGCAGCTAGCCATGGTGTAAGGGCCATCGAAATTCCCACCACAAGAAATAGCAGAGATGATAGCTGAGAAGACATTATACCCTGGAGAAAAAAAAAAACAATAAGCAAAGTAGTATTTCTGCAAGTAACCAGTTAACAACTTCAGCAGAATTTTTGTACATAACAACCAATGTTCCTCATTATAACTATTTAATTCAGAAATAAATAGGCTAATTACAAGGCTGAAATTCAGCAATTACATCAATTAGGTCATCAAGCGAAATTTGGAAGCTATAAATCTACTAATTACAAGATAGTTACCGTTATATATGCTGTCTAGGCCAGCACATATCCTGACAATTTCATCCCACAATTTTCCTCTCAAGAAAAATGACTAAGCTTATCTTATATGAAATATATATAATTAAATAAAAATGTGATATTATATATATTTCTTTTGCTAACACAGGTATTCATCAAATACCCCCAGACTAAAAAAATATCATTATAAGCTGTAGGTAAATCGATAAAGTATTGGGAATCAACAAAGTCTCACAAACAACCTCTAGTTGGTACAAACCTGATTAACAGCTTCACCAAAAGCCACAAATGCAAATTCTCCACCTGGAGCTAGAAGGAGACCAGTCCTGATTGCAGATATCATCGAGACGCCAAAAAGTCTACCAACCAAAGCAACCAATATGGTCTTACCGCCTATTAATAGTCCTAATGCCGTCGTAATGACAGGAAAATTTGAAAGAAGAAGTTTTGGATCAATTGACATTCCAACCTGAAAACCCACAAAATATTGCTGTTAATTGGATATGTTGATGTCTCCTTGATCACCAATATACCAGCAATCAGAATAGGCTAGAGAGCAAACAAACAAAATTACCAAGTATTATCATTCTTCTCACTCAGTAGTGTAATAAATATCACCATAAAACTTAATACAACTTTTCAAAAATAGTGAAAGATGATTTGTCCAAAAGCTGGCCCATATAGCTTAAAGATTATTCAAAGCAAAATAGCAGACAGGATTTAACAAGCAAATTTTTTCTCAGATGTCTGCATGAAAGTAACAAGCCAGTAGCCTTATCCTTCTAAAGAACAATATTATAATTTTTTAACAGAAAAGTGTGCAAGTATAGAGATGCAGTTATAAATAATTACCGTCATGAAGAAGAGACCCAATAAAAGGCCACGATAAGGAGCAATATCAGATTCAACCTGCAAAGAGAATTCAGTTTCTGCAAGGAGCAAACCAGCCAAAAATGCTCCCAGTGCCATAGAAAGTCCAGCCTGCTCCAGAAAAAGACACAGATATGGTTCATCATCATAAAATAAACAAGAACAACCATCAATAAATTGCATTGCCATACCCTTGCTGTAAGGAGACTAGTCCCCAGAATCACAAGGAGCGTATTCGCAGAGAATATCTCTGCATTCTGATTTTCTGCAATTTGCTTATAGATTGGTCGAAGCAGCTGCAAAATCGCACAAAAAAGAATATAAATGCACGCAGCATATTTCATTATGCACCGATGGGAAATAGAGACTGGGAGACCCTGTAATTTAAGTCCCAACAAAGAATGAACTCTCCAGTCTAATCTAAAGAAACAAGAGAAGAGGGAGACATTAAGAACTATCTTTTCTCCAAGTCCATGATTGCTGCACCAAGGACATTCACCTAAACTTCACAGTAAGGAATATAACCCTAAAATGCATATTCCAATCATCATGCGCAAATCCAAACTGACAATGAACCGAACCAACGTCAAAATATCAGAAGCTTTTATGAAACTGAACATAAAAATTAGGGAAAAAGACAGCGATAAAAATTTAACATCATTGCCAAAAAAAAGGGATGTGAGCATTTTGCCAAACCACGGGGGTGTTGCTGTCCTTTCCCCTAAAAATTAATTTGAAGTAAAAATTTGTGCTAAGGTTTTAACTTATATTTATTTCTGAAGCACTAGATAAAATACATTCTTCCAGAAGAATGGTACATAGAAGGTTAGAACTTAGAACACAGTAAAAAAAGTAGCTATGGACAATCAATGTCACTCTCATGATCGTGCGGATCTCAACCCTGTCAGCAGCTACATAAAGGTTCACCAAGCAACATACTGTGTCAGAATAATTGGAGAACAGCATCCAAACAATAATACAAGTGCTACTCAGAGTACAATACCAGATTACAACAAACTTTCACAATTTCTTATCAGGAAAAATAGTTGTAAAGATCAAAAAATAAAGCACTGACAAGATATCTTTAGCAAAGAGATTTAAAAAAATTGAATGTCAGTAAAACGTAAAACTTACCAATCGTCCACCAGCGATTATGGCAGTGATGGCAACAGCCGCCTTCACAGCAGCCAGTCCAAGAGCTTCAGCAATGGCTTGAAAACCAACCTGAAAACATAGCAGATTGCATAACCCACGTTCCTGACAAGACTCGTGGCAACAATAATAGTGATGAAAACAGGAATAATGATCATGACCACTAACAAAAGAAATTTAAGTTATCGAATGAATTCTTGACACACACTTCATAAGAAAGAGCGGCCTTTATTGCATTGTGCTATAAATGAATGGATCTAGCAGTTTAGGGTTGATCTATAGACCCAACTGCTTCTAATAGAGAGAAAAAGGCATTTAAGGCCATGACTCAATCTGTCATTATAACAATTAGAACTGTAGCATTGCAGTTTTAGTCCCCATAAAGTGAGAGAGATGCAAACAGTAATTATGGCAATTCTTACTCGAGAAAAGTCCTAATATTCGATGGTTGTTCAGACAGAGGCAATATATAAATCCACTAACTCCTCTTACTATGCCAACTGCTTCTGTTTCTTTATGAATGTTTTCACTTGCAAAATAAATATTCATGAAATTGCTCATTTAAATCAGTTCTTCAATAACTTTTCAGGGAAACCAATTAGATGAGCACTCATAAGCAAGTTGAGGAGATCACATGCATTCTGGGGAAAATGATAGATGTAAGCTGCAAGGAAAAAATAAAAAATAAAATATAACGAGTGAATGAGACTGGTAGTCTGGTATTTACATCTATTGGCTGATAAAACTAGATGTTGCTCATCAGAAATCTTAATATCAAAATACCTTAATTACTTGTATCTATGACTATGAGCACAAAACCCAGGAATTATGTGCAAGCAAAGGAACAGTCGCAGAAAATAAGTGATCAGAACATTCACTAGCTTATAAAAACGAAAAGAGAAAGGAAAGATAGATTGTTCGAAATCTTTACCCCTCCTTTAGAAGAATTTGGTGAAATAAGAGGAATGAGTATTAGCAAAACCACAACAGCCAAATCCTGAAAAATGCAGTAAGAAGAAGATGCACTTTTGTTAGCATATTTCTACACACAAAAATTATAATGAAGATGCTTTACAAATCACCACAGATGAAAATCGATAGGTAGTCATGTGCAATTAAATATATTTGTTAGGGTTTACATATAGATTATAGTACTGAAGTTCACTTTTAGACGTCCAAAGGATCAACACACTCAAATACATTAATATCCATAGTTATGTTAATATTTTACCATATCATGAAGCACTGGACGTTTGATTTCATCCTCGAAACATATGCCAGTAAGGCACAGCAAAATCACAAAAGCATGGATATACATCAATAAATTTTCAAGAAATCCAATTGGGTATATTAACTGCTAGAGCCATAATCCTTTAAGCATCATGTTTAATATTTCATGAATGTTTTTCAAGGTGAATTCGTTTTTGTTTGATTTTGAAGAGTAACCTGGAAAAGTAAGACAGAAAATGTAGCACGGCCATGACGTGATGTGCTCTCGCCTCGCTCCTGTAAAACCTGCAAAAAAAGCCATGAAAATTAATTAACTGGTATGACAAGAAGGTAAATCCTAGTTGCATTCTTGACTGACAGACCCACTACAAAAATGACTTCACCAACAAGGTAACTCTGAGGCAGCCATAAGCTAAGGAACTTCCAAGTTACTAATCATAGATCATTCAACAGGTGTTTGATTTCAAAGATTTTGCAGTATCATAAATGTTTTACAGTTTGAATATAAGACGAGATAAAATAACATAAACGATATTGCAGCACAAACAAGTTCCTAAACTATTCAGAATCAGGATACAAAAAGTTCCAAATATTTCACATATTTCAGTTCTGTTTTTTCTCCAGAAAAATGGGTGAGGCACAGTACAAGGAAGTTATTATGCCAGAAATCTGAAGCAACAGGTCATAACAAGTACCTGTAGGACGACAGCAGTGGAAGACAGTGCCAGTCCATTTCCTATGACAATTGCTGCAGGAACAGGCAGCCCAGAAACATAATGTGAAACCAAGCCAACCACCACTGCTGTCACCAAGACCTGCATTATAAACATTAAATAACTAAAATTAAGAAATTGATGAACGGCACCTGAGACCTGACAAAATGGCTTTCAGCCAAACAGATATGATAATAAAAATTGGAAGTTTCTCAATCACCTGAGCGGAACCTAATCCAAAAACATATTTTTTCATGGAACTTAGCCTTTCAACGGAAAGCTATAAAATGAAAAACAAAGAGAGTTAGCTTTCCAAATTATTGCGAGGATAAACTATAAAGATAGAAGGAATGTAGAAAAAGAAAATTCACCTCTAGGCCAATATTAAATAGCAAGAAAACAACTCCGAATTCTGCAATTGCCTTTGTCCCATGCACATGACGGATTATAGAAAGACCATAAGGCCCAATCAAGATGCCAGCTGCCAAATAACCAAGAACAGGACTTCCTGAACATAGAAGAAATTAGAAGTATATTACTATACAGAAAATCAGGATCTGATTTAGAGCAAGAACTCGCTGTCATATATCCAGATGTTCATCAGGATCAAAGAGACACCAAAACATTTTACTGTACAAAATTCCAGGGAAAATTTTGATAAAAAAAGTTCAAGCTCTATTTCATAATAAACTTTCAAACAGGAATATTCTAGAACTACAAACACATATATACTATACAAGCATATATTAGATTAAAGAATAGTAAGTTCTAATTACCTCCAGGAATTTTCTGAAATGCAGGTACAAATATTACACTTGCAAGCAGTAACCACAACACATCAAAGAGTGAAGCTTCCTCCTCGTTTATCTAAGAAAATTCAAATATGAATCACTTAAAAAAGAAATGCCATATAGGACTTAAGATCCAAGGCAGAACAGGCTAATGATACACGAATTTGCATGCCTCTTGCTTAGGAAGCATATCCAGCAGCTTCTTAATTCTCTTAGGAAGTTTCTTTATTTCTTGGATTATAGGCTTTGCATTTGAAGAAACTTCTTCAATACTTGTGGTAATCACATCTGGTTGTTGAAGCCGCAGAGAGCTCTTCTCTGCTCGATAAGCATAAAAAGCAACCCTGTGATCGATTCATCATTTTATGTTCAAGAAGGCACCTTTACACTAAATGTCACAATCTAATAAAAGAAACTAATAATAGAGTTAAGTAGAAACACCCTTCAGAAGAGCTCAGGGAAGGAACTGTAGACTTTGACAATAGGAATTTACACCAGCATAATAAAGCAATAATTTAATAGGGAAAAATGACAGATAAAGGCTTCAATGGTTGTTAAAAAATCTTGGTAATGGAAAACTAAAATGAATAGTAAAATCAGATGATGCATGTAGCACAAACTCAATATCCTTCAACATTCACATGATTAATGAAGTAACATCAAGAAGGAATTTTTACAAAATTACATATAAAGAAACAAAGCAGTAGCAACAGTGATACATACCCTGCTCCCAAGAGCAAAGACCCAAGAACCAGCTTAGGCAATTGCTTCCTTACATACTCCATAAGCCCCTGGAAAACTGATGCTGGTGTGGACTCAGTCCCATCTACAGAAAAAGAGAAGAATGATGCAGGAAAGAAACGAGAAGATTTTTTCTGCAAAATCTTCGAAGCCTTAAGGGGTGAACTCTCTCTAGCCAGATCTTTCTGTGTTTCCTGCTTTTTCGTTTGAATAACATTTTTTGACTTTTCTGCTTCCACTTCAGCATCTTTAGGAGAGTCTAAATTCAACTTTACATTCTCCTGATCACTCATTTCATCAGATTGGTATAATTCCTCAGAACTCTGATTGACTTTATCAGATAGAGTATCATGTGAGGACTCGCTGACCAGATAATCACCATTAACTGGGACATCTATGTATCTTTCAACATTAACATCATCTGTGCTACCTGCCTTCTCTTCGACAGCAGCCTCATCACCTGAAATGTACCCTTTGGTTCTTTCAGAGATATCAACATAGGAATTGGAGAGCGACTTCTCTGCTCTCTGTAATGCAATCTCTGCATCATTCACACGTTGTGTAGCCTCTAGCTCAAAAGCAACGGCTTGCTCTGCTAATAGCATAATGTTTGCGACTTCTTCCTCAGCTTTCAATGCATTCATTTGTACTTTCTCTGCAACCTCATTTAATCTTTCTACTTCCTTCTGCAACTCTTCCTTCTTACTCTGCAACCGTCTCAATTCCGTCTCACAAGTTTCCAAATGTGCTTGACACTTCTTGATATCATTTTCAGCAGCCAATAGCACTCCACCCACTACTTTATCACCAGTTTTGGTATCATCCTCTCCTTTAGAAACTTGTAATGATTCGACAGCCACTCGAAATCTTGCCTCAGCCAAAGAAAGAGCCATTGTTGCTTTTCGAACAGCTTCTTTGGCAATGCACTCCTCATTCACGATTTCTTGAATCATATCAAGCGTAGCATTAACATCATTCCATGCATTTTCTGCTTCATCCTTCAATGCTATTGCAGCTTCTGATATTCTCTGAGCCTTATCCTCAAACATGGTACTATTCAGCCGTGCAACTTCCAATTCTTTCATTGCAGTTCTTAATAATTCTCTCAATTCATTGGTATTAGGCGCTTCCACATCTTCTTTTGTTTCTCTTTCTTCTTCACCCAAACTCTTTGCCTTTGGACCATCACCATTGTCAGAAAACTCAACATTTCGACCATTTCCATCAATAAATGCCAAAGAATCATTACCTTGACATGGTGGACTAACTCCCCTTGACAACTTCGAAAAATCATCAAAACTATAAAATAAAGACTTGCATGTATACAAACCCCACAAATTATCATCAAAGTTTCCTCTAAAAACTAAACTTGAATTCGAACGGCCTGCATATGATATAGTTTTCCTCAAGTTTTTGGTGGACTGAGTTTTTGAAACAATCCTCCGTTTGAAAACATCATAACAAAAACATCCATATCTAAACCTCGAAGTAATTAATGGATCGGATTTTCTGTAACTGGTACCCTCAAACACATTAGGCTGCTGTAAACCACAAGCAAAAACCATTTCTTTATGCCAGTCAGTGCATCCCAATATTTAAAGAAACAGAAACAGCCTACGAGATATTTCACATACTCATTTAGTCAAGCACCTGGTGCAAAAAAAAAAAAAAAAAGTAGAAAAATCCATATGATTAATGTGAATACTTGGATTTCAGTGCTGAGCTTAGCTTTAGAAATTGTGGTCGATAGTTATTAAATAAGAATCTATACGAAATTTAGTCTTAATTACTCATTCTATTTATACACATGCATTGCAGAAAATTATATAAAGCTATGCTCAATCCAAATTCCATACGAACACATAAATAAACCCAAAATATGTAATAGAAATAACCAAACCAACCAAGCCTTTCCCACTATGTGGGGTTAGCTACATAGATTTTTTAACGTCATTATAATCTATTTGATATCATTGTTTTATCAAACTCCATCAAACCCGGGTCACTTTTATGGTTGCTATTTATGTCAACTTAGGCTTTCTTCTACATCACTTGACATATGGCGGCACTATTTATTTTCATTTTCCCTCCGGAACACTTAACGATCTACATCATATATGCCCAAAACATTTTTTTTTTTGGAATACCGGGAAACCCCACGTCATTCAATTGATATGTGGGTAAACCGGTGCCATCCTAGACCCTTACAGGGGTGCTACTCATGATTTAAACTTGAGACCTTGAAAACAAGGTCCCAAACTCAAACCGCTGGGCTGGCCCCTTGGGGACACCCATCTTAATCATATTTCTCTCTTCTCCTCATTCTACTACACCCATTTTTTCTTATTTTCTCCATTTCTAACTATGTCTTTCTTAATCAAAAAAAAAAAAAAAAAATTACACACACAATATTGATTATTGAGTATTCAGAAAGAGAGTGAGGTTACCGGTCATGAGAAGCGAGATGGCGGCTACAGCTGATAAAATCAATGGATTAGTTAAATTCAAGAGCTCCAGCAGAAAATGACAGAACTGGTAACGAATCATCAACGTGGCGCTTTTATTTTGTTTGTTGAAATCTCTCTCTCTCGATCTCTGAGGACTGAGAAAAATATAAATTATTTTGATTTGATTATTTTAGTTTGAAATTACGGTAATGGCCTTCGCGGGCTTTTGATTCATTATGCTTATGGATAAGGATATTCCAATGAAATGGGGTTATGCATATCCACTCGCAGTTGAGGTACGTGTAAAACGATCAGTTTGTCGCAGCCATCCACGTATGCACGTCAGCGCCCAATCCATTTTTGTTCTAACCAGAAGCGCGTGAGGTCACCTTGTTAAATATCTGACGTGGGAAGTTATATTCGTTAAGAAATAGTTAAATTTATGATAAAAATAACGGTTACATGATGTCATCAATGGGCACTGAATCGGGAGTAATTCTTTGATGCAACGGAAGTACGGGTGACGTGATATCACCAACAAATTAGTAAATGACATGTATGATTTAATATCCATCTTTTTAGTTGTTTCTTAATATTTTAGCACGTGTGGCAACATATAATTGGATTGTTGCACGGATGACGTGGTACCTCCGCTATATTGCATATTTTCTCCTGAATCAGATACGGACACGAATATGGATATAGGAAACGTTAATAATATATTTTTTAAAATATTATAAATATATATAAACAAAACAATATATAAATAAAGTTCACTAGTTGAACTTTGATTGTACTATATTTACTAAGAGAAATGATATATATACATACATTTTTCCCGAAAGTTTTCTCAACTCTCTCACTGTAACTATAGTGAGCCACAATAACTCATTGTAACTACAGTGAGAGAGTAGAGAAAACTTTAGGGAAAAGTTTATGTATGTATATCATTTTTTATTTACTAATTTTCTTTTTTGTACATGTAGTTTATCAACTTGTGTTACCAGCTCAAGATTTACAACAAGAGCAAAGGAGGAAGCACTAACACTAGCAGCATCAAATGTATTTTCAACCGTGAATCAACATCATCATCATCTGATGATCAAATATCAATGGCTACCATTCAAGAAAGAACGATATTGAATGGAATCTGTGAGAATTTGTGAAGAAAATGTGTATTAATATTTGCTTGAATTTAGAATTACAATGAGAGGCATTTATATATGCATTATACAAATGTCATATTAAATACACAACTACCCAACTACCATATTAAATACACAACTATACAACTATCATATTAATTATTTGGTTGAATATAATCTAACATCTCCCTCAAACTCAAGATGGTAGTGAGGAAACCAGATTGAGTTTGGAAGAAAAGACTTGGGTAGTTGTGTAACAGTCATGAAGAAAAGACTTGGTGAAAATATCAGTTATTTGATCATCGGAGCCCAGATACACCTGTTTGGAGACTGAGACAGAGAGATAAGACATGTTTGGAGACATAGACAATGAGATAAGACTTGTTTGAAGACATGGACAATGAGATAAGACCTGTTTGGAGATAGAGACGATGACATATCCAGAGATCGGAACTCAAGCGTTTGATAGTTTGAGATAGTGACGAGGACATATCCAGAGATCGGAACTCAAGCGTCTGATACCATGTGAGAATTTGTGAAGAAAATGTGTATTAACATTTGCTTGAAGTTTGAATTACAATGAGAGGCCTTTATATATGGATTATACAACTATCATATTAAATACACAACTACCCAACTACCATATTAAATACACAACTATCATATTAAATACCCAACTACACAACTGCCATATTAATTGCTTGATTTAATATAATCTAACAAAATCACATGCATTCATCCATGTTAGCGAAACAAACCCTAAACCAACCAGTCTCAGTAATGAAAAAGAAGAGTCTGTGAAACGTTAAGCTTAACATCGTTGACAATCATGCGTCACAGCTCAAGTTCATATTTTAATGTTTTTTCCTTCAACAGGTGACGCAAGTCCATCCAACAAAAAATACATGCGTTGCTTTTTAAGCAATTGATTCCCACTTGTTCAAGTATCTTGGTGAAAATGTAATGCCTTTTCGCCAACCTCTTAGAGCTATCTGCAAGAAAATTATCAACAAACTCATCATCTGAGAGCATTGAAGCGAGCAAGTACTGAGTTTGTGAATAGACCAAATCTGGAAACATTTTTACGGAAATGTTTCCGAATGTGTCTAATAGGGGTAGGTACAGTTTGGTCCAGTTTGATATGATTATAAAAAAATTATAATTATAATTATAATTATTTGATTTTTACGTCTTTCATGGTGACAAGACGTAAAGAGGCAAGATCGTCATCTCGTAAGATCTTTTGTCGAGAGATCTTTGAGACTGTGATGCCTTTCAAGAATTGTTCAAAGTACTTTACAGTTGTTGTCTGAGTAGAGATCCAAAATGGGGATCCTTTCTGTAAAGTCTGGGACATCCTTGGAACAATATCTTCCACATCACTGTTCATGAAACGAGCTGGCTCTGATATCAGAAGGAAGCCATGAAGTAGAAAGTTACAGATGTGTCGCTTGGCGGGATTCATCAGATTGCTCTCAAAGCTTTAGACAAGCTTTGTGACCAAAGATCACTTGTCAAAGAGATGCTCAATAACAATTAGCCATTCAAAGATGCTTGCAAAAAGCCTTATCTGCATATTAAGTGCAATGATAGAAAGAGTTGCGCATATCCTTCAAGAGAAGTTGTTATCTGGAAAGTGTAGAAGTTCTTGTGGAATATGCTTTCCTGGACAGTAATGTCCATCTTTAAACACCATTCCTAAAAAGTCTATGGAATCCTTTCTGATCTGGCTTTTTCTTTCTGAAAGCATGATTCCATATTTTTGGACAAGATCTTTGAATTGACATAATAGTTAGCAGTGTGACTCGGCATCTTTCGAGAAAATAAGTAAGTCGTCAATATATACCAGTGTGTGATGTATTATGGGCTGGAAGATCTTTGCCATTGCCTTCTGAAATAGTGATGGCGTTACCTTGAGGCCAAAAAGCAAAACTTTCCATTGGTAGTGAGCATTGGGTATGCAAATGGCTGTTTTGGGCCTTTCTTATGGGCTTATACCCAATTGCCAAAAACCTGCCTTAATATCAAACTTTGAGAAGATGTGGGCTTCTTTGATATGAACAAACAGTGAATTGATATTGGGCAATGGAAACTTATCATCTTTATAAAAAAACGTTGAGAGGCTTATAGTCTATCACAAGACGTTTCTTTCCACGGGCCTTCTCTGACCGCTTCTCCACATAAAAGGCTTGACAAGCCCAATCAGAAGTTGTGGGCTCAATTAATCCCTGTTGTAGCAACTGGTTGCATTCATTCTGGGCTAAAGCAAGATCCGAATGAGTCATCCCCGGATGTGAAGCCTTTGTTGGGTTGATATCTTCGTTAAGCTTGAAAGGAAACTTAATAAAGAAATCTGCATTTCTCCATAATTGCTTTGGATGATTAAAATCATTGTGAGACTCTGACTATAACAGAGAAAATAACTTCTTTAATTCTTCAAAATCCACCCCCACTGCAGAGGATTGGAACAATTTTGGAACAGTAGTATATGGTTTAATGAATCTTTTAAACTGAATATCATCAGGTTGAATCTGAAGCTTCTAGGCTTGATGATAAACATAAAAACCAATCAAAATATCTTTATCCGGTAAATTGGAACCAATGACTCTGGTCCAAACAATACAATCATGAAAAAACCAGCTACCGATAGGTTTCTTGGTGATGAAATCCGTATGGAAAACTTCACCATCAGCAACTTTGAAATATTTTGTATGCTCCATCCATGATTCTGGAGGCAAAACTGATGGATTCATCACGCTCATGTGAGCTCCTGTGTCTATAAACCCAATGACTTTAATGGGCTTTTCATATTTTGACGGTAAGATCTGCAACTGGACTAAAGGAACCGGAACAGTAGGTTCATCATCGTTATCATCAAGAAGATGACAATCGCAATCTGGATCACACTTGCCTGACCGTGGTGCATCCCATATAAAATGACCATCGATCTTTGCAGCATAGACCGAATAGCCTTCCGTATCAAAAGATTCGATTGAGATATCTTTTTCTCTCAGATCATTGGTCGGATTTGGAGAAATCATACATAAGAATGGTATCACACTGGCTTCTGGTTCAGTAAAAGATGTGCGAACAGTACCATCTGTTTGTCTAGAGAACACAGCTGTAGTGCTTCTAGAGAAGATGTACGATTTTTTTTTAAAAAAAAAATTATAATTATTTTTAATTATCGGTTTGATTTGGTACAACTCGGTTTTTCAACTTTTCAATAATAATTTTAAAAAAAAATTATTAACAATTATTGAATCTAATATTTACTGATTTTTTTTTTATTGTGATTCTTCTAATCATTACAACTACAGCAATAAAATTTTTTCATAAGATATAATCATCATTTAAATTATTTAAAATGTAGAAAAATAAAAAGAATAATAACCAAAGCAAAAAATTATAAATATTTCATAAAATTAATTATCACTAAACACTAAATAAATTGAATAATGTAACAAATATAATTATAAAATAACAACATAATACGATTAGATTTTAAAAAATTCAATAAACTAAATTATTCAATTAATTCAGTACGGTTCAATTTTTTTAGTTAAAAAATTATTATAATTTTGTTCGCTTTGGTTTTTTAATTAAAATATTGAATAATTATTTTTGAAAATAAAAAAAATGGTCACTTTGGTTATGTCTTTTTCGGTTCAGTTTAATTTTTTAGTTTCAATTATTTTTTTATCCACCCCTAGAATTCAAAGAGTTTCGGTGTCCCCATCGTGTCCGAAACGCGAAACAGTGGGAAATATCGTGTCCGGGCTTTCTAGGACAAGATCAATATAACAAGGCTTCATTACCTCACGGGGGTTGCGAATAAAAAATAAGCACTTTCAAAGTATAATGTGTAAATTTGATTCTAGAATCGGGGTAAAATAATGTAGACTTTACCCACTTCTTTTTTTTTTTTTTTTTTTTTAGGAAAAAGGAATAATACTGCATTAGATTTTTGTCTTAAAACCCCAAAAAAATCGGCTAAAAATTATTTTATAACAGTCCGATAATTTTCGGTGCAAAAACAATTGATCACTAGTGGGCTCCTATGCATTCTTTTAAGGGTATTTATTTTTAGGAAATGTTAAGGACACTCATTAAGGATCCATTTTTAGAAAGTTTTTATGGGAAAGAGGAAAAAGTAATTAATGTTTTGATAATTTTTTATATTTTCCAAAAAAATGATGTGAAAAATTTCCAAATATGGATTCTTAATGAATGTCTTTATGGCACTTGTTAGCATGACCCTTTATTTTTAGGCAAACATCTATTCTAACAGTTTATATCAACAAAGTTCATTGAACAAATTCTGAGTGTAAAGGCACTGTTTCTTGATAAGATGAGATACAAGGTCGTATTCAATAAACAAGACTTTTGATATAAACGGGATTTTTGGAAGGTCTTGATGTACGTAATCTTAACGACCCGTGTTTTTATTGACAAGAGATGAGATGATTTTTATCAGTTAAAATAATTACGGGTTGCAATTAAGCAATTGGGTAACTTGAATTGTGGAACCTCATTTCAGAAGTAACAAGATCATTACACAAAAAGAAACAAAGTTTAATATGTGCACAAGTCAAATTTGACAGCAACAAATATTTTGGCAACAGCCTAAAGAACTCAATTTAGTGTATCACATGAATGGTATCAAAGACTCATAAAATAAGCAAAATTCAAAAACAATTTGTGAACAATTACACAAGAATTTTAGTTTGGTGGAAAAGAGAAGAATTCATGGAATGTTATTCTATTATGAACTAAGATTTCTCCTCTGTCTGGTTTTCAGCATCATCTGGTTTAGTCTCAGATTGTTCAGGAGGTGGTGTAGAAGAAGAAGTTGTTCTTCTATGAGTAGCACCTTTGAGGACATGACTGTAATTTCCTTTCTCCATGAACAGCTGAGCAAAGTGATGCTTGCAGTAGAGCACTCCATCAAGAGCAGCATATGATGAGTGTGTGAGAGGGCAACCTCCATGAACACACTTAAAGCATGTCTTGTGGAAACATTCTCCTTCCATTGTCACCTGTTTTCGAAAATATCCCACATGAGATGAATAAATGAACGTAAAATATAAGTATCCGATAATATAATCTTCTATTCTGAAACTATTTTTGGATTGAGTTAGGCCAATGGATTTCAACATAGTATCAGATCCAAACTCATACACGAGTGAACCGACATTACCTATCCACGTTGTTGAGGAAAAAATCTCACATCATTTTAGGTGAATTAATGAATTTAAAATATAAATATTGGACAACCCTCTACTTCCAAGCTAATTTTTGGGTTGAGTTGAGATCATAAAGTTGTCAATGACAATTGAATCTAATCTCCGTTTCAATTGATCATTCATAAATTTAACTAAGATCCAATGTGAAACTTTAATTCGGCCTAATTCTTATTCAGTAGTCTTAATCAAATAGAAAAGTGATCAAAGCATTACAAACCTTCTCCAAGGGATACACAGTTTTCTCGCAAGCAGCACATTTGTCTTGAGTTCCACTGAACATGGAGGAAAGCTTGCTGGGGGCTCTATTCTGCTAATTGATAAAGTAAAAAAAAAAATATGAGTTTGAAGATGATAAATCCCATTAAGTATAGAATTAGCATCTGAGCTGAGTTTGTGCGGAGAATTGGATCAACGGTTGAAGATAAAATGGATTTACGGTATAGAATTAGCATCTGAGCTGAGTTTGTGCGGAGAATTGGATCAACGGTTGAAGCTAAAATGTATTTACGTGGAGCCCACATTAAATAAATCCTGACAATTGATTCGGTGTTCAACACAATTATGATCCTTAAGTGGAAGGGTGTTTCCATTTCTCATGCAAATCTAATGATACATTTAAAGGCATACAATTATAAATAAGCATGGAATTTACAGAATTAGAGGGCATAGAAACATACCAGCTCATTTTGTTTCTCTACTTTTGTTCCTGTAAGATCATTCATCAATGAGAAAGCTTATTGCTTAGCCAAACAAAATCTTATGAACATTCAGACAAGACGATGGATTCTTTACCAGTCTGAAAATTCTTGCTAAAATTGCCGGATTCCTTGAAAAGTTGCTCGAAATGAGTCTTGCAGTAGAGGACTCCATCCATGGATGAGTAGTTGCTCATCTGTCAGTGACACATTTATAATAAAATGAAAGCACCAAAAAAACAAAAAAGGAAAGGAGAAACATAATTTAAGGACCAAATCACCCGACTCAGGATTAAGTGGAAAATATAAAACCCCGACTGCTTCTTACAAGAAATACACCTCATGTATTCGAACTCGACAATCAAATCTTAAATCGTTTATGTTGCAAGATCTCGCATTTTGTTAAAATACGAGACTGGCTTTGCTAGGTTGTGAAATATTATGATAGACAAACAGGGGTTCCTCCTCAGGCTCTAACCTTGAGTTTCCGGGTTCGAATCTAAGGAGTGTATTTCTTGTAAGAGTCTGAGACAGCCGGAAATTTTATCTGCTCCGCTTAAGCCCGGAAAGAGTAATTTAACAACGGGATTTCCAATAATTCCAAAAAAAAAAAAAATTATATTAATCAACATACAACAAGAGTTCCTTTGCAGTGGCTGCATTTGAAGCAGGATTTATGATAAGGCATTCCTTCAAGTGTTAACATGTCTACAACATACACAGTCTTATCACAAGCGCTGCATTTGTCCAAAGTTCCTGTGAATGATGATGCCATTTTCTTTTTCCCTTTCTTTGAAAAAGATCCGAATTTTCGGAAACTTTTTGAAGATTTAAAAGAAAGGAACAAGTAATGTTTCAGGTTTTCTGATGATCAAAGGAAAAAAAATAAATAAATAAAAAGGCTGAAAAAGAAATAATGTTTATACAAAACAGATTTATATCCAGATTACAAATGGATACTTTCCTTTTTCTTGAAATGATTGACACTTGGTTGAAGGTCCCAACATTTTGAGGTAAATTTGCAATGTTAAAACCTCTAATTGTGGATATAATTCAATGGAATTAGAGTGAAACAAGGTTAGTTTTCTGACTTGTTCAATTGTAAATATAAAACCATATGTTGGTTTAGTGTCAAATATAAATAAAAATTACAGTCGCATAATCAGAACATGAGCTCAAAAAGTCGAGGCATTTGCTGAAACAGCTACTTTCGAAGTCTGAATTGGATTTATTGTCATAACCTCCAATTTTCAATGAAATCATGGAAATTTGATTTTTATATGAAAAATGGTACATACATTTTATTTTAAAGGAGTCATATTAAAATTATTTTATTAATAAACTATACCTTTCATTAATTTGTACGATACATTTAACAAATTTTCGGATTGAAAAATATGAGATTAAAGGCGAAGCTAGAATTGTTTTTCTTCTTAGGATGGGTTAAACTAAATTTTTTTCAAGTAATAGATTTATCTCAATGACATATACTTATAAATAAATTTTTTAAAAAAAGTTTTGTTAAGATATAAGAAAATACATCAAGTTAAAAGATACTGTTCATATGCAATTAGTCAATATTGAAATTGCGTCTTACGATGCTCAAGAGTTAAACAAACCTATTTGTCTATCAAAAAGTAAATTTATGACTTTTTTATTTCAAATAATTATCGACATAGTTCAGAAAATTAATAAATACTCTGAAAATTAATAAATTTCTAAAAAAATAAGAGTGGTAAACTCTTGTAAATATTAGAGCGATAAACTTGTAAATATTATAGTAATATTTTTTTTATAAAAACGTTAGTGATATTATTATAAATTAGTACACGGCCCGCACTTATACGTATTGATCTTGTAATTGAATAGTTTTGATCGTTTTTCCTAATTGATTCTCAACCTTAACACGATACTCATTGAACTTTTTAAATGTATCTTACTTGTGCTGTATTAGGTAAACATACACAAATGAGACAATTGATTTATGTCTCATTCGTTTGCCTCTAAGTACTCAAATAATATTTCTAATTCATTGTACAATAGTTAATAGTCAGAGTTTACATCTTGAAGCACGGTAAATAATAAAAAATTCATGAACTAAAAAAACTTATAAAAATAATTCAAAATAAAATAATAAATAACAATAGACCCGAAATCCAACAAATTGAATAGGTTTTATGGACAACTACTATTTAGGTTTCTTATTTTAATAGGATATTATATTTTTATATTATAACAAGTTTTTTATTTTAATTATAAATTATTTATAATTTAATAATAAAAACATTAATTGTATAGATTATGTGTCAGGTATATTTTTTATTTTAATAGAAGATTACACTATATAATGAGGTTGTTATTTAATAGATTTATTAATTTAATTTTATAATTTAATAGTCATTTTTAATTGTAATATGATAGTATAATATATTTTCTTATTATAATACAGTTCTTGTAAAATTATAATACGTATTTTTATTGTAATATATTCTTATTTAATACAAAATTAATTGTAAAGATATTTTAATTTTATAATTTAATAATAAAAATTAATTTTAGAGGTTAATTGTATAAATTAAATGACACATGTGTTTTTTATTTTAGTGAGAGATTATAATATATTTTCTTATTATAATAGGTTTTATTATTATTATTATTAATAATAAATTAAAATATTAATTAATTAATTAAATTAATATGTTTCTTACTTTAATAATATATTATGTTTTTATATTGTAATAAGTTTCTTATGTTAATAATTTATTATTTTAATTTTATAATTTAATATTAAAAAATAATTATAGAAATATTTTAATTTTATAATTTAATAATAAAAAAATGAATTGTTGATGTTATGTTAATTGTAGATAATTTAATAGTATTTTTTTATTTTAATAGGATATTTAATTTTGTTGTAATAATATAATTCTTATAAAATTATAATATGTATTTTTATTGTAATATGATTTTTATTTAATAGATTTATTAATTTAATTTTATAACTTTAACATAAACATGCCACGTGGCGCGATGAGGGCGATGATGATGCTTAAAAATATTATGTTAATAATTTATTATTTTAATTTTATAATTTAATAATAACAAATTAATTATAGAGGTTAGGTTAATTGTAGATAATTTAATAATATTTTTTATTGTAATAGGATATTTAATATGTTATCTTATTATAATATAAATTTTATAAAGTAATAATATGTATTTTTATTGCAATATGATTTTTATTTAATAAATTTATTAATTTAATTTTATAAAGTAATAATATTATGCTCTTGTATACATCGCTCGGGAATTGGGTTCAAACTTTCCCAAGTCCCTTCTCCTCAATGGTTGGTTTCTTCCAACTTCATAAATTTTATAACAGAGACGACCTTAAATTGTCTTAAATTTATGTGGTTCTAGGTGAATTCTAAAAATGAGATCATTATTTATAAATGATAAAAATTATGAGTCATGTTATACAGTAAAATTGAAATTTCTCTAGATTCGAAAGCTTTAATTTTGGGTCAAATTTAAGGGCTCCAACTGACGGTTTATATCGACTCTCCCCATAACCACCCCTATATGTTGGTTTACCCATTGATCTCGCTTGTCGATGGGGTATTTTGAAGAGTACATTTTGTAACACGAAGGACAACATTCTTCGCAACTTTGCCATGCCAACACCTCATGGGTATGTAGTAGTAATTAAGGATATTTCATCCAACATATAAGTAAGAGCTTTCAAACAGCATGAGACTTCAATATTTTTTCTTAAATAGAATTTGAAAATTAAGTATAATATCGATTGATAAGTAGATGAGAGAAACACGGCTAAGATGATTCGGTTATGTTCAACGTATATTTTTAAATGTTTTGATGAGAATAGGATAATAGTGATATTTGTCATATGTCAAGTGAGATATAGAATGCCTGAGTTGATATTTATATCAACCATAAAAAAAAAAAAAACTATATTTTATGAAGTTTAATGAACCAATGATTTTAGATAAAGAACGATAACGTCAAAAAATATATGTAATTGATCCTATCTAGTAAGAAAAGATTTTATTTGATTTGATTTGTTTTAGAATAGAACTTGAAAAGGCAATCGGGATGTGATCCTGATGTTTCCTACTCTGAACAGTGAACACCTGCTAAGTAAATTCTTTCTCACCACCAGCAATGTTTGCTGCTATCAAAAATAATAGTATAGTCACAATATTGATTCATTTGAGACAAAATTTGATTTTTTTAAAAAAAATTTATCGATCTTTTCATCTAAAAAGATAGTAAAACAAAAAATATCTTATTAATAAATTATATTTTCATTAATTTATAAAAACACGTTTAATTCGGATTAAGCGGGACAACCGTCTATTCTCGCCTCTTTGGCTTCCTATCATCATTTATGGACGCTCCCGGGGCCTTCGTTGATCTCAAATCCGAGGTTCAAGTTCCAGTGAAGGAGGAAAAAAATGGAAACAGGAGGTGGTATATCATGTGCGACACATAATATAATTTTCATGGAAGCAGAGGGTAAGATACCATTTGCCTTTTAAAGATGGTATTAAAAGTACTTGAGAATTTTGTATTGATGTGATTCATTTGAGCATTTTTTTTATATGTTGATTTGTTTGTTTCTGCTTTATTTTCACTTTATCATGATGTGATATCATATGTGTATTGTTTTCTTGTTTATGTATTTCAAGTTGTTGTATTATATTCTATGTAATTCTAATTTAAGTTTTCAAGGTACGTGATTTGGTGGTGTAGGGTTTAGGATCTGACATTCAGGTCATGGGTTCGAATCCAAATAGTGTGTTTCTTATAAGAGTTTGGGACAATAAGAGGTTTTACCTACTCTGTTTAAGTCCGAAAAAGTTGATTTGACGTCAAGATTTTCAAAAATTTCAACAAAAAAAAAATTTCAATTTAAAGATGCTTTTTATTTTGTTTCCATGATTCTCTTAATTGACACATGATGTTATATGTTTGGTAATAAAATTTTGCTTTCTTCCTTTTGAAAAAAATATCTTCTAAAATATGCAACTTCAACTAAGGGTGGCAATGGCCGGGTCGGGTCCGGGCTTTAATAAGCTTGGTTCGAGCCCGGTAAGTATTTTTTTTTGCCCGGGTTCGGGAAAAGCCTGGCCCGGACGTCTTTCGAGCCAGGTCGACCCAGTCCGACTCGGGTCCGGACCGGGCTTTATCCGGCCCGATTTTTATTAATAAAAAATTAAATTCTTTAATTTATTAAATAAATATAAATAATATTTTTTTAAGCCCGAGTCCCGCCCAAGCTTAATGCGCTAGACCCGGCTCGGGCCCGAACCGGGTCAAAACCCGGACAGACAGGATCTGGATTTTTTTGCCACCCTTAACTTCAACTAGAAGTTTGTTTTCTTAACTTGGCCATTTTTTATAAGAGAGAAATAACGGAACCATCCTCAGAAAGCATTCAATAATGATCCAGACCCGTTTTTGGCCCTTTTACAAACATAATAAATTTAATTTTAAAGTAACATATATAATTAATTTATTTTATAATTTTTTATTTTAAAAATTTATATTTTTTTTACTTTTTATAAAAATTAAAATTAAAATTAAAAAATTAAAACTTGTTCGATGATAGTGGACGATATAAATGACTTTTCTAACATAAAATTTCAATTATTAAACCTAAAACTAAATTTAAAAAATCATTTCACATTAAAGTTCAACACAAATTCCAGACCATTCATCTCACTATTCGATATTGTAAATAAACAATAATATTGAAAAAAATATTCCCTTAACACAACAGTATTTAAATCTTTCTAATAATATAATTTTTAGTTAAAAATAATATTTATCATTATCACTTTTTTTGAAGTATCTATTATTCTAGGGGTGAATAAAATAGGAAATGAGTAAATGAGATGAGAGATGCCCAAATGATCTTATTTTCAAACTTACAAACTACCTCTTTATATAAGAAGTAAATACAAATAAAATAAATAATTTTTAATAAAGTAAAAGTAGATATGGATACTGATTTACGAAAGTAAATAAGACAAACAACATTTAATAAAATAAAAATAAAAATAAAATCATAATCATAATCAAATAGACTATCAAAAAAATTATTTGATAAAATTATATTATTATACATAAATATTTTTAATTAAATTAAAAAATAATCAAAAATTAAATGAATAAATATGAAATTTTTAAAATTTGTTAAACAAATAAAAAATAATATATTATAT